>JALGBA010000029.1:0-7500 GCA_023970755.1 Azemiops feae
CAATCACCAGGAGACGGTGAGTTCTAGTCCTGTCTTAGGGATGAAACCAAGCTGGGTGACTCTAGGTCAATCACCAGGAGACAGTGAGTTCTAGTCCTGCCTTAGGCATGAAACCAAGCTGGGTGACTCTGGGCCAATCACCAGGAGACGGTGAGTTCTAGTCCTGCCTTAGGCATGAAACCAAGCTGGGTGACTCTGGGCCAATCACCAGGAGACGGTGAGTTCTAGTCCCGCCTTAGGCATGAAAGCCAGTTGGGTGATTTTAGGCCAATCCCACTCTCTCAGCCCAAACCACCTCACAGGGTTTTTTTTGTGGGTAAATAGGGGGAAGAAGATGTGTTAGATACGTTAGACGCCTTGAGTTATTTGTAAAAATAACAGAGGCGGGATACAAATAAATGGCCATTTCTCTTTTGTGAAAACAAGCATATATATATATATATATATATGAGAAATAACCCCACACCGGGGTCTACCTGAAGTAGACGTTCTTGATCCTGCTGCCACCGTTCCTGGCGCCTACGTTCTTCTTCCGGATCCCAAGCCCAGCAAGCCGAACGCTTCCAAAAGTTGACCAAGTAGACCATTAGAAGCAAATTAATACAGGTCCACGGCATGTTTTTACCCAAAGTCATTCCAAGTGATCGACAGGCAGGTTTGCAAGCGCCTCGTTGGCTGACCCTTATTCCTGGGACAATCGGATCTTGTAGATTTTCGATAAGGAGAATCCCAACAATTATCCCGTTTCTACTAACTGGCTTGAATATAGGCTGTGATGCTACACGCTGTAGCATCTAGCTAGAATGAGATCAGGATCTCAACATTAGCTTACAAAGGTGGTTTTAAAAAAGACATTTACAGGCAATCCTCGACTTACAACCCAGTCCCTAACTTGGATTGCAAAGGAGAGGGAAATCAGATGGTACACGTGGAGGGAGAAGATAAGTCCCGTCCTAGGCATGAAAGCCGGCTGGGTGACTCTGGGCCAATCACCAGGAGACGGTGAGTTCTAGTCCTGCCTCAGACATGAAAGCCAGCTGAGTGACTTTGGGCCAATCACCAGGAGACGGTGAGTTCTAGTCCTGCCTCAGACATGAAAGCCAGCTGAGTGACTTTGGGCCAATCACCGTTCTAGTCCTGCCTCAGACATGAAAGCCAGCTGGAAGTGACTTTTGGTGCCATCACCAGGAGACGGTGAGTTCTAGTCCTGCCCTCAGACATGAAAGCCAGCTGAGGTGACTTTGGGCCAATCATCAGGGAGACGGTGAGCTCTAGTCTGCCTCAGACTGAAACAGCTGAGTGACTTTGGGCCATCCACCAGGAGACGGTGAGTTCTAGTCCTGCCTCAGACATGAAAGCTGAGTGACTTTGGGCCAATCACCAGGAGACGGTGAGTTCTAGTCCTGCCTCAGACATGAAAGCCAGCTGAGTGACTTTGGGCCAATCACCAGGAGACGGTGAGTTCTAGTCCTGCCTCAGACATGAAAGCAAGCTAGGTGACTCTGGGCCAATCACCAGGAGACAGTGAGTTCTAGGCCCGTCTTAGGCATGAAAGCAAGTTCAAGATTTCAAATAAGATCAACTTACATTTGGTATGTCCCTGTTCTCAGTGGCGGCTGCAGAAAAAGAAAAAAAAAACCCAGCTAAAATTAAACTTTCAAAATTGGTTAAGTTCAACAGGTGTGCCGATTTTTCCTATGTATTTATTTTTTTTACAGTTTCGCACCTCCCTCTGAAATCCTCAAAGGATTTCCAAAACAACAAACCATTCGAAACGACAAAGCCGATAATATTCACGGTTAAAAAGAAACCTTGTCTGAAACACCAGTGAAGCCTTGTCTGCTCTGATTGTTAGATAACTGTCTCAACATCCAGCTTCAAAAATCCAAATAAAACTCCAGGTTCATTCCGTTTCTGAAAAATCTTACTGTTTATTGGATACACTGCGTGGTTTTGTCGGAAGCAAAACTAACTCTGAGGTTCCAACACCAATTCTTAAGACTTAAACAATAAATTTCCCAGCCAAATCCCCAACATCTTACGTAATTCATCTTAACAAGTTCACTTTGTTATGGGAACCGTCTGCTTCAAATCCACACCTGTTCTGGTGTCCTTGACAAGGCTTCAGGCTCTCACGGTCTTCAGCTAATCGAAGAGGTTTCATTTTTCCATTTAACCCTCTTGAAAGTAACATCTCTCTCTCTCCCCCCCCCTTAATCTAAAGGCAAGATGAAACGCAGAGGAATGTAGCTGCCAAAGTTTCATCCTTGACAACAACAGCCACAGAAACTGGTGGCCTTTGGGCTTCAAACAGATGCCACTAATGGATGCTGGCCTTGGCAAACGTGACATCATTTATGTTTTTTGGGGGACTGGTTTTGGGGAAAGAAACCCAAAATGGCAGATTTGTTTACTCCTAGCTAGGAAATCTACCTTTTTGATCTTGTAGGGGAACGTCCTGCAAAACCCCTTGGCTTGTCTCGGGGAGCTTCTTCAGAAGAGGCAGAAGTAGGTCTTCACCTTGTTTCGGAGGCTCCAAAGTTTCTGTCTGGACCTGGAACTATTTGTAAAGAACATCATCAGCACATCATCCAAGTAGTACAACGGTCAGCCTTTTGAGATTTTTGTTCAGAGCAGGAAACTGTAAAGCAGAACTACGTTTTATTGAGATAGGCCACAGGTCGGCAACCTGCGGCTCCGGAGCCGCATGTGGCTCTTTGAGCCTTCCCCTGAGGCTCCCAGCCTCCTCTGCCATTTGCAGAGAGAGACAGAGACAGAGCTTGCTTCTCTCTCTCTCTCTCTCTCTCTATTTGTGTGTGTGTTTGTGTGTGTGTTTGTGTGTTTGTTTGTGTGTGTGTGTAAGTAAAAAAGAGAGTAGCCTCACCCTGTTCCGAAGAGCCGACAAGCATACTGGGCGGGGCTTCTCCCTTTGCTGCATCTCTGCAGGAAGCAGGAAGCAGGAAGGGCAGGAGAGAGCTAGCTAGCCCAGCTAGGCTGACTCAGGAATTCTGGGAGTTGAAGTCCATGAGTCATAAAAGAGCCAAGTCCTAGGCCCTACCCCATGAGCATTGTTTGCATAACATGCCTTGAAGCCAGCTATGCGCAGGTTGAAGCAGAAGATCGGAGAAAGGGAGAGGGGGGGGGGAGAGAGAGAGAGACAGAGAGAGACCCTTTTGACATCTAAAATGAAGATAACACTGCATATATCCTTTTTTACCTTTATTTTATATATGTGTGTGTGTGTGTGTATATGTGTGTGTGTGTGTATATATATATATACACACACATATACACACATACATATATATAAACACACACACACACACACACACATATAATAAAGGTAAAAAAGGAGATATGCAGTGTTATCTTTATTTTAGATATCAAAAGAGTTTTGCGGCTCCCAGTGTTTTGTTTTTGGTGGGAAACGGGTCCAAGTGGCTCTTTGAGTGTTTTGGGTTGCCGACCCCTGAGATAGGCTATATATTAACTGAATTTTTCAAGTCTTGTTGCGTTGCTTTATATCTCAACGAGTCACTGAGAACCAGCATAATACTTCCTAGTAGCAACGCTTCCCAACACTGCGTCCTTATCCAGGTTTTAGGAATGCTCCTGCTGTTTTTCTTTCTCTGACGGCTTCTGAGTATTCCTCTCAAGACCATCTCTGTGGCTCTCTACAAAAGAATAGATCAGCACTTTCATTTTCCATCATTCCCGGAATATTCACTGAATGGACTGATGTTTTACCGATAGAAGAGAATATTTGTAGCTCAGGGTTGACATGAGGGGTCCTTGGTGCTCTCTGAGCTGGGTGGTTTTCTTGCAGACGTCTCACTACCAAACTAGGTAACATCATCAGTGCTAGGAGGGAGTCGGATTCATGGAGAGGAGGAGGAGGAGGAGAGGAGGAGAGGGGAGGGGGGAGAGTAGAATGACTGTGGGGTCCTTGGGGCTCTCTGAGCTTGGTGGTTTTCTTGCAGACATCTCACTACCAAACTAGGTAACATTATCAGTCCTAGAAGGGAATGGGATTTATGAGGAGGAGGAGGAGGAGGAGGGGGAGGAGGACAACGACTGTGGGGTCCTTGGTGCTCTCTGATCTTGATGGCTTTCTTGCAGACATCTCACTACCAAACTAGGTAACATCATCAGTCCTAGAAGGGAATGGGATTTATGGAGAGGAGGAGGAGGAGGAGGACGACGACGACGACGACGATGACGACTATGACTGTGGGGTCCTTGGTGCTCTCTGATCTTGATGGGCTTTCTTGCAGACATTTCATTACCAAACTAGGTAACATCATCAGTGCAAGAAGGGAGGTGGGATTTATGGAGAGGAAGAGGAGGAGGAGGAGGAGGACGACGACGACGACGACAATGATTTGTGGGGTTCTTGGTGCTCTCTGATCTTGATAGCTTTCTTGCAGACATTTCATTACCAAACTAGGTAACATCATCAGTGCAAGAAGGGAGGTGGGATTTATGGAGAGGAAGAGGAGGAGGAGGAGGACGACGACGACGACGACGACAATGATTTGTGGGGTTCTTGGTGCTCTCTGATCTTGATAGCTTTCTTGCAGACATTTCACTACCCAACTAGGTAACATCATCAGTCCTAGAAGGGAGGTGGGATTGCACCTTCTAGCACTGATGATGTCACCTGGATTGGATAAGGAAACCTCTGCAAGAAAACCACCAAGATCAGAGGGCACCAAGGACCCCACGGTTAATGCTTTGTAGGGTTACTTTTTTATTTGCTCAAGAAGCCACACTTTGCTTTCTACTACCCCAACGGGAAGACCCAAGCGACAGAAGCTGAGTAGGAAAAACCGAAAAGCAAAACAGCTCCTCCGAATGGGGTTCTGGCTGAAGAGGCCATCGCTGTAAATCGCCTTCTACTCTTCTCCCCAACTGTTCATCAAGGCCGAAGGCATCGCCTCCGGAAATACAGGTAGCCCTCGACTTACGGCCGCTATTCAGCCCAACATTTCTGTCGCTAAGCGAGACATTTGTTAAGTCAGTTTTGTCCCGTTTTACGACCTTCCTTGCCACCTTCCTTAAGTGAATCGCTGCAGTGGTTAAGTTAGGAACGCGGTTGTTAAGTGAATCTGGCTTCCCCCGATGACTTGGCTTGTCAGAAGGTCGCAAAAGGAGGATCTCGTGACTCCCCAGAACATTGCAACCGTCCTAAGTACATGCCAGTTTCCAAACCTCTGAATTTTGATCACATGACCACGGGGACGCTGCAATGGACCTTAAGTGTGAAAAAACGGTCGTAAACCACTTTTATCAGTGCCGTTGTAAGTTTGAACAGTCACTAAATGAACTGTGGAAAGCCGAGGACCAGCTGTACTGATTCTATTGATCTATATCAGGGGTAGGCAACCTTGGCTCTTTTATGACTCGTGGACTTCAACTCCCAGAATTCCTGAGCCGGCATGGCTCAGCTTGGAAACCTCTCCCTTTCCCCTCAGCATGGCTGGCTCAGGAATTCTGGGAGTTGAAGTCCACGAGTCATAAAAGAGCCGTGGTTGCCTACCCCTGATTCTATATGCTAGGGTTCCATGCAAGTTACAACTGAGAACTTTGCGTGTGTGTTTCGGTGTGCGCGTGTGTCGGTGAAAAATGCACATCTCCCTTCAAGAAGGGAGCGTAACATTTCACTCGTTTCTCAGACACACATCTTCAAGTTACCTTCTGGCTAGCCGAAGCTTCTGTACCGTTCTGTTCTCCTCTTTCGAGCGTTTTGGACTCCCGAGTCGAATTCAGGCCACGGTTTGACTCTATTTCGTTGGGATGGTTGTGGAGGGAAGATAGCTCCACGTGGGCCGCCATGAGGTTGACACAGGAAAACTTCGTGCTGGATTCTGTGAGGTCTGGAGCTAATCCATTAAAAAGACAAAAAAGAAAAAAAAAGATAAAACTAAACCTCGCATTTGGGCAAAAAAACCCCTATATATATATATACATATATATTCAATAACACAGTCCTCGATCTCCGGGAGAAATATAAACCAGCTGTTTATTGTTAAAAAGTTTAAAACAATAAAAACAACTATTTACAATATTACAACAGCTTTCGCTGGTCCCCTGCCAGCGTCCTCAGAGTAAAGTTTTGGGGTGGAAAGATCTATTACAGCTAAAGGGGTTGCAAAGTCATGGTTCCCTTAAGATGGAAGACGTCATCAAACTGCTGCAGTTGTGTCTGAGAACACATTTCACGTTCCAGGACACGATGTATGAACAAATCAAGGGCACACCGATGGGGTCTCCCATCTCGGGTGTTATCGCTGAGGCGGTCCTACAGTGCCTGGAGGCTAAGGCAATGGCCGATTACCACCCAGAATTTTGGGCCAGATATGTGGACGATACGTTCGCTATCATAAAACGGACTGAAAAAGCTGCCTTTATGGAAAGATTGAATGCGGTGTTCCCAGACATACAATTCACAGCGGAGGAGGAAGCCAACGGTAGTTTGGCCTTTCTGGACGTATTAGTCACGCGCCAAGCCAACGGCACCCTCCACACAACTGTATACAGGAAAGCGACCCATACCGACAGGATGCTGCATTACACGAGTAACCACCCGGCAGCCCACAAGATCGCATGCATTCGGACGTTATTTGCACATATAGATACGCATTGCAGTACCAAAAAGGCCAAGCAAGTAGAACGTGCCCATCTCCACCAGGTATGCAGGTGGAACGGCTACCCGGCCAGTTTTGTCCAAAGATATAGTAAGCGCCAGGAACCCCGTAGAGCACCAGAGGACCTAGGGACAATATCATGGACAACGATACCTTACGTCCAGGGGGTGTCAGAGGCAACGGCTCGCATATTAGCGCCGCATAACATCAGGGTGGCTCACCGACCCAACCAAACACTCCGTATGAAAACGATGCGCCCTAAGGAACCACTGCCAGAGGAGGAAAAATCATCGGTGGTCTATAGGGTGCACTGCAAGGATTGCCAATGTAATTACACGGGAGAGACGGCCAAGCGGATAAAAACCAGAGTACATGAACACAAATTGGCCGTCAAAAGGCAGGAGCAGTATTCCCAAATATGGACACATATGGTGAATAATGGACACTCATTTGACTTCATGGGGGCAAAAGCCATCGCCCAGGATGCCTCCAAGGGAGGGCGCCTACTGAAGGAGGCCTGGTTCTCAAATGCGGGCTCGATTAATCGACACGTAGAATTGCCCCCGGCATATCAGACATTGAAGGCATGTGAGGAACAAGCTAGGATGCAGACGGCGTTCACAGGGGGCGGAATTAGGGAAGGCGATCATCGTATGGAAAGGGAATTGGACCCACGACGAGCCGCTGGAACAAAGGAGGAGGAAAGGGATGGGAAGGAGGGGGGGAAGGTGAGGCAGTTGGCAAACGCACCAACGGCGGCAGCGTTGGGAAGGATAGGATCTGCAAGGATGAGAGGGGGTGAGTTCAGGAGCGAGCCGGCAGATAGCCCAGCTGGTCGTGGGCAGACGAGGCA
>JALGBA010000029.1:10000-55000 GCA_023970755.1 Azemiops feae
TCATCTCTGTTTGTCTGTCTACATCTGTCTGTCTATCCACATCATCCAGCCATCATCTATCATGTCTGTCTGTCTGTCTGTCTGTCTGTCTGCCTGCCTGCCTGCCTGCCTGCCTGCCTATCTCTGTCTCTCTCTCCCTACCCACCTACCTACCTATTTATTAAACTTGTAAAGTACGCTGCCCATTGGCTGGAGGCCATTTTCTTTTCCTCTCTCAACCCACCTTGAAGCTTCTCAAAATCTCCTGGGTGTCTTTCGGCTGGGCGTAAGGCTTGGGCGTCACCAGCGGCATAGCCATGGACCCCGGGGCTCTGCTTGAGGAGGGGGAGCCGGTGGGCGTGCTGCCGTCTGATCCGCTGGTGGGGGCGATGGTGGCTTCAAACGTGGAAGTGAATTTTGGGGCCGGGAGCGACTGCTGCCGTAAATATTGGAGGGGATTGGGGTCCTTGGACGGGGAGGGTGAATTTGGCTCCGCGGAATGGCTTCTTTCCAAAAGCTTTGGCATCTCCAAGCGTTCAAGGACGGCTTCGCTAATGGTGAACCTCTCAATGTAATGTTGGAGTATGTTATACGCCTCTTCCTGAGAGCTGGCGTTCTTGTAGGCTTCGTGAAGTTCCTTTTCACGCTTCTCTCTGTTTCGAGGGGAGCAGAAACAAGATGGCGGAAGGTTTAGCGAAGTTCCTCACGGCGTTCCAAAAAGGTGGCTTTGCTTTCAAAAGGCAACTGCAGTTCCCTGGGTTTTTTTTTTTTTTTTCCTTTGAAAATGTTCCGAGAACTGAAGAAGCTCCTCGGATGAGAAGCGAAATGTTTTCAAAGGGAAAAAAAGAACAACAAGAAAAGTCCAGTTGCGACGGCAGCAAGAAAAAAAATGGAAGGCTGTTTCGATTCCCACCGTGGACGAAGGGCTACAAAAGCTGGTGGAATTAGCAGAGAATTAGCCAAACGGACCGTTTCGATAAAAAGAAAAGAATATAAGTACTTTTGTTTCTACTTGGAAACCGCTTCTGGGCTTTGTGCCTGAGCTGGGAAAAAAACCGATACTATGATTTTGGGTTTTACTGATTAGATCGATTTGCTGATCTAGAAATGGCTAGTTCACGCTTTTATAGACATGTAAAAAGTTGAAGTTCGACCTTAATGCCTTATTTTACTGCAACAGAGGGAGTTAGAAGTCAATGCCTTTTTTCCCCCTCCCCTCTCCCCTTTTCCACACTTCTCTTTTCCCCCTTCCCCTACCGTTGTTCCTTACTATTTGCTTTTGCATTTTTGTATTTTATAAGTGAATAAAAATCTTTTTTTTTTTTAAAAAAAAGAAAAGTCCAGTTGCCTTTTGAAAAAGAATCTTTGGGAGAAGATTTGCAGAATGGTACATCTGGACCCCAAGTGGGCAACCGTATATAGGAGAAAGAAAGCCCGACTTTTGTCTCATAAGCAGTTGCAAAGTAACGATGCCCTTCTGCTACTCTACAGACCCTTATATTTAGAGTCATAGCAAGTACTGTGCATGTGGAAAACTACCACGTGGAGCAGAAGATCAGGACGAATGCTTTTTACTAATCGGTCTATGGAGATTTTCAGTCCTCCAGGTGCTTTTTCATGAGGCATCTGGACTTTCTTTGTTTTTCTTTGAAGACGTTTCGCTTCTCATCCAAGAAGCTTCTTCGGCTCTGACTGGAGAGAGGGGGGAATGGAAGGATTGATACTCCTTGCAGAAAACTAGTCATTTGCCTCCTTTTAGCGAGTCGTTGAGGCCACCTGGAGGTTTGTCAGGATGTTTCCTGCCCTGTGTCCCTTCACTCTGCAGCCAAGAAGGCTCCACACCCATTGGCACCACTCAGGTGACCCTGAGGTCACAGATAAACCTCCAAGTGGCCTCAACGACTCTCTAAAAAGATGCAAATGACCAGCTGTCTGCAAGGCCTATAAATAAATCCTTCCATTCCCCCACCGTCCACTCAGATGCGAGGAAGCTTCTGGGATGAGAAGCGAAACATCTTCAAAGAAAAACAAGTAAGTCCAGTTGCCTCCTGAAAAAGCACCTTTGAGATTTTTACTGATCTGTTAGGTCCTATTTCTTCTTTGATGGACAACTCAAGCCCTGATGTTCTACAAATACACACACACACACACGCACACGCACAGTTGCAGCCAGCAGTTGGACAAGTCCCTATGCTTTAGATTCCGAGAAGCATGATGTAATAACACATTTCACAAACACAGAACTGTCGCATGTTTGGGCCACAAGGCAAATATGTCCAGACTGTGGGATCCTTGGATCCTCTTGTTTTCTTGCAGATGTTGTGTTTACCCAACTAGGTAACCTCATCTGTGCTACAGTGGAGTAGGGTTTGCTGTGAGGGTGTTACCTAGTTTGGGTCATGAAACTTCTGCAAGGAAACCACCAAGCTCAGAAAGCAGCCAGGAACCCACAGTTCAACTCTTGAGTTACAAATATTCTTTTCGATCAATATCCGGACCACCATTTCTTTAGCCATGGTTTCTAAATATGCCACAATTGCCTGGGCTCATTCGTGCACTCAACTCAACCCGTATTATGACCTGGTGTGCCTTCTGCAACCAGCCTTTGTTTCCTGAAGGCTAACGTACTTCTCCTCCACAATCTCTCGATACGTCTTGATGCTCTTCCTTCTCTCACTGTTTCCCTCTCCTCCAGTGAGCAGCTGCTCCATTTTCTTCCTCTCGGCTTCTTTCTTCAGCAAGTCCTGGGAAGCGCTCCTACGACGGGTTTTCCACCGGGCTAAATCCTACATAAAATCACGGAGGGGAGGCAAAGGAGAAGAAATACCCAACAACATAAAACACAAATTTTGAGCTCAATCGTGGTGGTAAGTCAAGGGCTACCCATATTTCAGTGGGAGGCTGCCAAAGTTCCAGGCCTTCGGGCCAAACTGTCAAATTAAAAAAAAAAAAAAAGCAGGAGATACCATCCCATCCCAGTCAAATGGTTGCCCAGTCTATTTCTGAACACCTCCAGTGATGGAGCACATGTAACTTGTTCCTCTGATTAATTGTTCTAACTGTCAGGAAATTCCTCCTTAGTTCTAGGTTGCTTCTCTCCTTGATTAGTTTCCATCTGTTGCTTCTTCTCCTGCCTTCAGGTGCTTTGGAGAACAGCTTGACCCCCTTTTCTCTGTGACAGCCCCTCAAGTATTGGAAGACAGTTATCGTGTCTCTCGGATCCGTCTCTTCCATACACTAGACCACGGGTCGGCAACCCGCGGCTCCGGAGCCGCATGCGGCTCTTTGAGGCCTTACCTGCGGCTCCGGAGCCTCCTCCGCCATTTTGGCGAGCGCATGCGTGCATGCGCGGGCGGGTGCGGGGGGGTGCGCGCACGTAAGTGCGCATGCGCGAACGGCGCGCGTGCATGCACGAACGGCGCGCGTGCATGCGCGAACGGCGCGCGCATGCGCGGGTGCGCATGCGCGGGTGCGCGGGGCGCGCGCGCATGCGTGAACGGGGCCGCGCGCATGCGCGAACGCGCGGCTCCCAGCGGTTTTTTTTTTTAAGCTAAATGGGTCCGTGCGGCTCATCCGACGTTTCGGATGGCCGACCCATGCACTAGACGTACGTCTAGCTGTCTCAATTGTTCATCATACGATTTAGCCTCCAGACCTTTGCTGCTCTTCTCTGCACACTTTCCAGGATCTCAGTTTAATTATATAATGTACCATAGTTTCATTCCATACAGCATTAACCTTGCGAACTCTCAAGCTTCCTCCTTGCGTTATATATTCAAGGTGGACAGTATTTAATATTTATTTGCTATGTATATGTAGGGATGTGGGTCTATATATATGTTGTACATAGTATGTTTAGGTGTGTGTCATGTATGTGTTTCACTTTGAGAGCGGGCAACTAAATTTCATTTTTGATGTGTGCCGTTGTGCCCACAATATAAAAATGACAATAAAGGTTATCTTATCTTATCTTATCTTATCTTATCTTATCTTATCTTATCTAACAACAATAACAACAACAGAATTGGAAGGGACCTTGGAGGTCATCTAGTCCAATCCCCTGCCCAAGCAGGAAACCCCCCATAGCGTTTCAGACAAATGGTTGTCCAATCCCTTCTTAAAGACCTTCAGTGATGGAGCATCCACAACTTCTGGAAGAAAGTTGCTCCACTAATTAATTGGTCCCACTGCCAGGAAATTTCTCCTTAGTTCTAGGCTGCTTCTCTCCTTGATTAGCTTCCATCCATTGCTACTTATCCTGCCTTCTGGTGCTTTGGAGAACAGCTTGATCCCCTCGTCTTTGGGGCAACCCCTGAGATATTGGAAGACTGCTGTCATGTCTCCCCTAGTCCTTCTTTTCATTAGACTAGACATACCCAATTCCAGCATACATTTCTTTCTTCATACATTTTATCCAGCAGTCCCCTAATCATCTTTGTTGCTCTTCTCTGCACTCTTTCTAGAGTCTCAACATCTTTTTTACATCGTGCTGACCAAAACTGGACGCAATGTTTCAAGTGTGGCCTCACCAAAGCATTATAGAGTGGTATCAAGACTTTACGTGATCTTGATTCTATTGATTCTTGTGCCTGTAATTTAAACGTGGTCTGCAAAAGCTCTATGATAGCAACTAGATCTGACTACCACATCTCTACAGACCCCCTACTCACATCTTGCCACTGATCCTCGTCTTCCTTCAGCTGGTGGTGAACGATCTGAAGCTTTTCATGGCGAGCTTTACTGTGAGGTTGATTCACAGCACCCTCGTCTGGACATCTCATGTCGAACATGCTCACGCTCCTGAAAGGAAAGAATTAGTTTGTCAACAGTGGACTTTGAAGATTTTAGCCACAGGAGGGGGCTGGAAGGAAGTATAATGGATCTGCTTCCATGGAAAGCTGTGAAGTTCCTTAGCTTAAGATGCCTTTGGCCAGACACCTAAGAATCAGAGACATCCTTAGGCCAGGGGTGGGAAACCGTGGCCCTTTTACGACTGGGGGACTTCAACTCCCAGAATGCCTGAGCCGGCTCAGGAATTCTGGGAGTTGAAGTCCACAAGTCGTAAAAGGGCCACGGTTCCCCACCCCTGCTTTAAGTGGAAGTGCTCAGAAGCAGCCATACGAGTAACATACGTGCAAGTTGGCCGCTTAAGCCAAACCGAAGCATGTCCAAAGTGATTCTTGTGCTCAACGTGATTACATGAGTTCGGCGCCTTGTTCAATTTCTCAACTGTCCCTTCTTTTGGGTTGAAAAACCTCAAGACTCATTGCTTGTACCGGTGATTTTCAAACTTTACTGAAAAGTTTACTGAAGATTCACTCATAAACGTAGAGGCCCTCCTCAGTTAGAAGTTCACTGATGGTGCCATTAAATCTCCACCTCTGCAGGGGTCACCTGGATCTCTGCAGGCAGTGTTGAACCCAGCTTAGCTCAGCTAAGTCCCTTGGCTTAGTGGCCTGATAAATAACCGACTTTAAGCCAGAATTTCTAGTTTTCAATGCATTAAAAGTTTCCTAATACAAATTGAGGTGTAGTGAAATTGGTATAAAAAGGGGAAAGGACAGAGGAATTTGATTCTGACTTCACGCATCACGAGATATTGCAAGAAGTCTTGAATGATTATCCAAAATGAGGGGGAGGTGAGATCTGATGGACGCTCTAGGGAGATTCTCACTCATCCAGGTCACGGTTGTCCCAAAGGTGCTTTTCCAAAAGGCAACTCAACTGTCCTGGTTTCCCCCCCCCCCTTGAAAACGTTTCGTTTCTCATCCAAGATGGACAGTATTTAATATTTATTTGCTATGTATATGTAGGGATGTGGGTCTATATATATGTTGTAAATAGTATGTTTAGGTGTGTGTCATGTATATGTTTCACTTTGAGAGCGGGCAGCTAAATTTCATTTTTTATGTGTGCCATTGTGCCCACAATATAAAAATGACAATAAAGGTTATCTATCATCTATCTATCTATCTATCTATCTATCTATCTATCTATCTATCTATCTATCTATCTATCTATCTATCTATCTATCTATCTATCTATCTATCTATCTATCATCTATCTATCTATCTATCTATCTATCTATCTATCTATCCATCCATCCATCCATCCATCCATCCATCCATCCATCTATCCATCTATCTATCCAAGAAGCTTCTTCAGAACTGACCAAGCTGAAGAACTGAAGTCAGTTCTTGGATCAGAAGGGAAACGTTTTCAAGGCAAAAAAAAAAACACAAAACCCAAGGAAGTCCAGTTGTTTTTTTGAAGAGCACCTTTGGGACATGGAACTGAGTTGTGTTCTAAATGCATTGACTACAAGCCCTAGTTGACTACAAGCCCTAGAAGGCACCGATAGGCATGACCTGTCCACATGGTCCCTATTCCACCAGCAGGCACCATGGACAGCCTTCAGGATCAAAAAAATGTAGCCCATTCCCGGCCCAGAATATACTGTATTTCAGAAAAAAAGGATCTTCAGTGATCAGCGTTCTCCCAAAGTAGAAAGCTTGAAAGCAGCCATGAGTTACATATGTACCTCTCAAATTCTGAAATATTTGAAATGACCACTATATAACAGAGATAGTGAAATTACACTCTATAGAGACACTCTGTATAGAGACAGTTGAGAAGAACATAGTAGCTACTACTTTAGGTTAAAATGCCAACAGCGAGCAAGCTGAGGGAGCCATCTCTATTGAACGCACATGCACAAAGGTCATTTTTGTTATTTTGTTAAGGATAAGATCCTGGAAAGACTCTGAGACATATTCATACATAACGAAACAATGAATAATTTTTCTATTCTATGACAATTTCTCTTTCATGATGAAGCTACGAAGCTGGTTACGAATGTTAAGCAAGATAAAAGATTACATGGCAAAGATAGCACAGAGTAGAACAACTCAAAGACACACCATATGCAGCGGATTGATTTTCAGGACTGGCACATATAGACAGAATTTCTTTTCTTTTTTTGGTAGAAATGCAAGTTAATGTTATAAGCACATCAATTTCATTAGGTAATCCTTATACGAACTGAAACAGCTCTAGTGAAATAGATCAAACACCAAGCGGAGATAATTTTATTACTGTGTGGAATTTCAATCTATTCTGCTAGATCGTTGCTAAGCATTTGCAAACATGATCCTAGCTTTCTAAGTGTCCAATCACACTTGGCCAATCAAGAACTCTATTCTATTCTACTCTACTCTATTCGTTATTCTTAGTAAGATTATATTCTGTTCTGTTCTTAATAAAGATTCTATTCTCAATAAAAATTCTATTCTATTCTATTCTTCATTCTCTATTCTGTTCTGTTCTATTCTGTTCTGTTCGATTCGATTCTACTCTATTATTCTATTCTGTTCTATTCTATTATTTATTCTTAGTAAGATTCTATTTTGTTCTGTTCTTAATAAAGATTCTATTCTATTCTCAATAAAGATTCTATTCTATTCTCAATAAAGATTCTATTCTGTTCTGTTCTGTTCTATTCTGTTTGCAATAAAGATTCTATTCTATTCTATTCTATTCACAATAAAGATTCTATTCTGTTTTGTTTTGTTCTGTTCTGTTCTGTTCTACTCTATTCCTTTAAGACAAAATTTCATATTCCAAAGAAAATGGGCTCCTGCTGAAACGATGGTCTCACTTCCCACCTGTCATCTGCGATGGCTAAGGTTCTAAGGACCTGTATTTCGGCATTATTTAGAAGAACATTTTGTTGCCTTAATCCTACTGTCTATTGATGGAGGGAAGGAAGGAAGAGAAATAATACTGAGATGGAATATATTGAATGAAATGTTTTTGTTAGGATGGTTCTGAGGTCAGAGAAGTTTCCGTTCAAAACACTAGCGGGGGCTGCTGCTGCACCAAAATATCACACACACACCCTAATCTTTCCTGTTGATTGCCTATTTAATATCAAGATCCTTAACTGCTTCTCTCTATTTAAAGACATTATTAAATAAATAAAAACACCTATACCGCTGTAAAGAGGAAGCCAGCTATACAGAAACCCCCCTAAAAAAAAAAAAACTGTTAAAGCATCCATATTCAATAAAGATTGGGGTTTTTTTCTGAACAATTTACATGTCATCTGTATAAGGAATTCAATTGATTAATTTATACAGTAATGACAGACACGAATAGAGTGGTACATATCAATTAACAGTCACACATTAACAGGATACATAAAGACATGAAGAAATAAATAAGGATGGAATTACAAATTATGGAAGTAATTCCTCCACCTTTTCGTCGAGCAAAATTTTAGCTGTACAAAATATATAATGGCATCACTTTTTTATCTTTTTTTTTTAAACTAAAAATTGTGGGGAGAAACGAAGAGCTATAAGATTCCTATTTTTGGAGTTGGAAATCCGTTGCAAATAAGGATTTGATTTAATATTGAAAAATTAGATCTAAAAGGGAAAAGAAAATAAACTATCCTGAATATGTTTGATTTATTGATTAACCCAGGCAATATATATAAATGGTTTTGATTTATTAAAGGGGATATTGTATTATTAAGTAGATGACTTAATATGGTGGGAAATAGATAACTTTTAGGAAATAGAACAAGATTACATTTAAATAGATAAAATGTGTATTTTGGATATTATAGTTCGTTATGAAGTGAGATAAGGGAAATCTTGGTTACCCAAAGTCTGAAAATTATGGATATCAAAGGTTAAATTGGAATACTGATGAGAAATTAAAAATTATGTAAAAATTAATAACAGGATATGGATTGTTTATGAAGATTGAATGTAATTAAGATATGTACAAGCTAAAAATTTATGGATAAATGTAATAATGATGTTTTTATTGAGTTGATATAATTAGAAATGTACTGGCTTGAATACAAGACAATAAATGTTAAGGGGAAAAAGAGAAGAAATATTTGATGTTGTATCCTGAGATTTGCACTAAAGAGTTTGTTATTGAACTATTGTTTAACCCAGTCACCACGTTGCTTTTTAAATACTCAAATGTAAAATTGGAAAATTAATAAAATATTATTTAAAAAAAATTCCTATTTTTGGACTGGTGAAGTGACATGGACACGCGTGCTAGAAACTCTGTCGAATGGCTCTAACTAATCTGCCATGCTTCCTTCAGTTTTGACCAAAAGTACAGGTAGTCCTCGACTTACGATGAACAATTGGGCCCAATATTTCCATTGCTAAGTGAGGCGTCTGTTAAGCGGCCCATTTTACGAACTTCCTTGCCACAAGCTGTTGAGTGAATCCCTGCGGTTGTTAAGGGAGTCACTCGGTCGTTAATTGAATCTGGCTTTCCCCACGGACTGTGCTTGTCGCAAGGACGCAAAAAGGGGATCACGTGACCCTGGGGGGGACGCTGCGACCGTCATAAATACGAGTCAGTTGGCAAGCATCCGGATTTTGATCCCGTGATCACGGGGAGGCTGCGACGGTCGTAAGTGTGGAAAAACGGTCATAACCTTTTCCAGCACCGTTGTAACTTTGAACGGCCACTAAGTTCATGAGGACTATTTGCACTATAGCATCTGGAAAGTAAAATGTGAAAAGGTGGTCTCTAATTTGGGTCACTTTAAAGCAAAGTTTTATTTCAGCTGAATTCTTAGTCACATATACTACAATTCATTACGTCAGATGGCAGACTTTTTAAATCACTGGATTTATTGGGGAAAAAATGGCCAGCTATCTCTAATAAGCTCTTAGGAGTATTACAGATCTGCAAGTATATTTTGCAGACATATCGTGTCTCAAAGTCAGCATGAATATGTCCATTTATCTTCTAATTAAGTTCAGCACAAAATTGGAAAAGAGGCCATTAACAAAATTAAGAATGGTTTCAATTAAAAAAAAAGAGAGAGAGAGATTTTGGAGACAGACTAAAGGATGGTTATCATTTTCCTGCTTCCAGTCGGCACGGATATCTGCCCCGTTTATTTATTTAACGTCCTAGTTCAGGAAAAAAACAAAAAGTTATTTTTAAAACGTGATTCCAATGCAAAAATGTGTAAGCATTATCTGTCGCTTTGATGTGGAAAAGCACAAAAATGTTTCTGTCGCTACAAAACGATTTGGGGTTTGGCTACAGGATGGAGCTAAACTGCTTGAAGGGAAAAAAAACAATTCTTTTTAAGGAACTGGTCTTATTAGCAGGAGAAAATGCATAGGTTTGAAAGGCTACGTAGCCAGGGTTCCATCTTCAATGCAAGAATTCTAGTTCCTTTTAATCATCCCGGGCCCCACACAGCTTAAAAACGACAATCACATGGTGAATTAGCAAAAGTTTGGTTTTTCCAGCCATTGCATGCTTTGCCGCTTTTTGGAAAGTTAGGACTTTAATGCCACAGCCAACGTATACGTTAAAAGCGCTGCAGAAGGACAAGGAAAGCAGGAGAATCGAAGGGAACCAGCTGCATTTTAAATTAGTAGTTAAGTACAGAAAGCATGCAGCTTGAGTGGTTTTAAGGTACCCAAAGAGCACACAACGACAACTTACTCTGCATCATCAGACACAGGGGTTCGGCAGCCGGATCTATAAAATCAAATATAGAATTAGAGAAGCTGGGCCAGGACGGCAACGAAGGATTCAAAGGCATTGGCCGCAGTGAAAATGATCAGTTTTCCCCTGAAACAGAAGCTTAAAAAAGGCAGGAGAGCATTAACACGTCAGAAAAATACGCACGAAATAGAACTTTGTTCTCTCACTCCGTAGAACGTTGATTTTTTTTTTAAGCAGTGTTTTTTTTTAATTAACCCAAATGTTTAGCATTCAGAATTATCCTGTTAGCAAGCCACACTGGGCGAGTGAAGAACAGAAAGCAGTTCTTAATAGATAAGCTGAGGAAATAACAGCAATAATAATAATAATAATATACAGGTAGTCCTCGGCGTACGGCCACAGCAGAGGCCGACATTTCTGCTGCTAAGCGAAACATTTGTCAAGTGAATTTTGCCTCGTTTTTATGGTTAAGTGAATCACTGCAGTGGTTAAATGAGCAACACAGTCATTAAATGAATCTGGCTTCCCCCATGGACTTTGCTTGGTAAGAAGGTCGCAAAAGGGGATCACGTGACTCCCCCGGGACACGGTGACCGTCATAAATACGAGTCAGTTGCCAAGTCTGAATTTTGATCACGTGACCACAGGGAAACTGCGACAGTCGTAAGTGAAAAACGGTCCATCACTTTTTTCAGTACCGTTGTGACTTTGAACGGTCACTAAATGAATGGTTGACGAATCGAGGACTACCTGTGTTGTTGAGATCAGCCACCCATGCAGTTACTACCCGTGTCCTGTTGTGATAATTAATGCGTACAGGGATCAACAACTTTACCCTGTAGCGCTTGAGGGATCCTGCAAGTGAAAATACCGTGTCCTATTTTTGAAAGATTATACAATTTATAAGCTGCGATTCGCAGATCTCCAGAGGAAAATCCCACTGACTTACGTTTACACCGAATTTCTCAAGCATATTGTCCATTTTCTTGAACCACCGTTCACCCAGCCCAATTGCTGGGCCCGGCGTAGATTTGTTAACCACAAAGGCTCGTTACCAGCCTACATGCATGTTAATACACAACCCCACACACCAGGCAGCCTGCACAACACACTTTTATATGGACGTTAGGATGCAACGTCTGAACTGGACAATGGCTCACATCTGCAAAGGGTCAGCGTCTCGTGTCGCCAGTTGTTTGCTACTGATTTCAAGACGTTTCTGCATCTCTGGCTGGATTACGTTGGGGTCCGGTATATTCTTATCAACAACGGAAAGTACATCCTCTGGTGCTAAGCCTGCCACACTACGCCTGCGGTGTTCCAGCGTGTACTCGGGCTGCACTGCAACGCTTTGCGCCATCTCTGCACAAAACTGTTCAGCTCTTACCGAATCCGTCGCAAGGACGCTAAAAAAAGAGTCGGTTTTAGATGGCAGTGGGGACACAGCACGGATCTTTCAATCCCCGATCCACGGAGCCAAGAACTGAGATTATGTCACAGAGCATGCATTAAAAACAACAACAACGACGAGCAAATGACGAAAAAACATACAGAGTTTAAGCCAGAATTATTTTTGTTAGGCGTAACTGTAGGAAATTATGAGAAAGGGTGTACATATTTAATTGTACATATATTAACTGCAGCAAGAATTGTATTGGGAAGATGAAGATTTACCAACGGAGGAAGAGTTAATTAAAAAAATCTTAAGAGTGTGCAGAAATGGAGAGATTGACACTGAAAATGAAAGAGAAAAAAGACTCTGTTTATTTTAGAACATGGGATACCTTTTATCGTTGGCTAGAAAAACGAGGTAGAGAGAAAGGAACTTAATATGCATTAGCAAGCTAGGTATTGAAATCCAGACAATATGTTGCTGACAAAATATCAAGCACTTGTGATTATAGAAAACTAATAAAGATATATATATCTTTATATATACTATTTATATAGTATATATATATACTATTCTAAAAATCTGAGTCCCAGGTACATTTGTCTGTAAAAGAGGCATACTAACACACTGATCTCCGGGACAAAAAGTTTTATATATATATATTAAAAAAAAATCACAAAAGCACCGTATTTTTCAGCAATCGTACTTGTGAGCGCCACCCAGGCAGAAGAGACTCACGTATCCAGTCTAACTGAAGATGACTGTGAATTGGGGTTTTTTTTTGTTTTTGTTTTTACAGGAGACCGGCACCAACAAATTGCACGTTGGCTTTAATGAAAGGAATACTTTTTTGGGATGGCTACATTATGGGTGGCCACCGTATCACTGAGACCATAAATGGCACAGGAAAAAAAAAAAGAAAGACTCCTGTCAGCCAAAGATAGAAACAGGACCAAACGAACAATTGCTACATCAGCGAATTCCACCTGCACCTCCATTTTCCCTATCAGTTTTGTTGCTTTGCATCCCCTTGAACAGATTATAAGAAACCTGGGCCCTGGCAGTCCGTTTTGTTTCTAGTGATTTGTACTGGAACAATTTACTTAGATCCTTGATGTAATTGACCTGTGGAAGGTTGCCAAAAAGGCAGGATAACAGAGTTGGAAGGGACCTTGGAGGTCTTCTAGTCCAACCCCCTGCTCAGGCAGGAAATCCCAGACCATTTCAGACAAATGGTTGTCCAGTCTCTTCTTAAAAACTTCCAGTGTTGGAGCATCCACAACTTCTGGAGGCAGGTTGTTCCACTGCTTAATTGTTCTAACTGTCAGGAAATTTCTCCTTAGTTCTAGGTTGCTTCTCTCCTTGATTAGTTTCCATCCGTTGCTTCTTGTCCTGCCTTCAGGCGCTTTGGAGATTAAATTGACTCCCCCTCTTCTTTGTGGCAACCCCTGAGATATTGGAAGTCTGCTATCATGTCACCCCTAGTCCTTCTTTTCTCTAGACTAGACATACCCAATTCCTGCAATCATTCTTCATATGTTTTAGCCTTCAATCCCCTGATCATCTTTGTTGTTCTTCTCTGTCCTCTTCTTAAGAGGCAGCACCACTCAGCTAGTCAGGAGACAAATGGATCTCTTCTCCCGTTTAAAGTCCACCGTGTGGAATGGGGAAAGTCTTTTATAATTTATTTTGGTTATTTCTGATCTACTAAGTCAGTAGATGCTGCTCTCTCCAGAAGACCAAGATTATGCTCTCGTTTTCTGTCCTGGATATCTAGTATGCTTCAATGGATCAAGTGCTGGATTGAAATCCCATTCAACCAGAAAGCTCATTCTCTGATTTTGGACAAATATTGACACACTACAATGGGCAAAATATGCAGTGCTCTGAGCTTATCTTCAGATGGGCAGGATAATGACATGTCTTTTAAAGTAATTCAATGCACATCTGTTTACATTTGGTAAAACCGAATCTTTTGTCTTTGTTATGCACAAGTCGTAACTATTCAGATTCATTTTCTGGGAAACACACAGCATTCTAGACGAACAGAGTTTTGTGCAAACCATAGACCTCCTCAAGCCCAGGATTATAATATAACAAGTGGGCTGGGTGAGAGAAGGAAAGCCGGGCTAAATGTAAAACCAACTTTGTGGACAGCCTTCGAAGTCTTGTTTTTGTTCTTGTTTTTGGTGCTCTCTGAGCTTGGTTGTTTACTTGCAGATGTTTCATGACCCAACTAGGTAACATCATCAGTGCTAGAAGGGAGTGTGGTTTGCAGAGTGAAGGAGAAAGACTGTGGGGTCCTTGGTGCTCCCTGAGCTTGGTGGTTTTCATGCCCCAGTTAGGTAACATCATCAGTGCTAGAAGAGAGCACCAGAAGGAAACCCCACTCTGTTCTAGCACTGATGATGTTACCTAGTTGGGTCATGAAACGTCTGCAAGAAAACCCACGAAGCGCAGAGATCACTGAGAATGCCTCGTTTCAACCTGAGCTCCTTTATTAGTAATTTATTAGGCTCCTTTATTAGTAATTTTTGTTTGCCAGACATTGCAAGACAATGCAATGTTGGTTTAACCAAAGAAAGTGAAGGCATGCTAGCTGCAAACAGAAACTTTGTTCTGCATGAATAGATGGGGAAGAGGGGGTGGGGGATCCCAAAATAAGTGTCTGACCTCTTCGCTTGCTGTCCAGTCCTTATAAACTCTTCCTCCCTGTTGTGTTGCTTGGAGAAATGAACAGGAATCAACTGACTGACGCATGATTCAGCCTGCTTTGAAAGACCTTCCGTTCTTCTCATCGTAACATCACCTTTCTCTGGATTCTGAAATCCCGCCTTCTCACGCTCTGGATCCCTTTTCTGCTCATTTTGATCTTTTGTTATAAATGAAGATGCTCCGTGACCAGGTGGAGTCACGCAAAGCAACGAGACATTTCTGTTAAAGCAATCGTGAGCAGCGTTATTCTAGCAGAAGACCAAGGCTGATCCTACAGAACTGCATGCAACACAGACAGTGCCCGGCTTACAATCCCAATTTCCATCGCTAAGCAAGGTCAGTGCTTTCGCCCCGGTTTACGACCACAGTGGTTAAGCGAATCACTGCCGTTGTTAAGTGACTTGTGTGGTCTTTAAGCGGATCTGGTTTCCCCTGTTGACTCTGCTAGTTGGAAGCCATTTGGGAAGGTTACAAATCACCCAACACTGGAATGCTATCATAAGGAAACGCCAGTTACTGAGCAGCCAGATTTGGATCATGTGACTACAGGAATGCTGCAACGGTCGCTAAGTGTGAAAAAACAGCCATACATCACTTTTTAGCACCGCTGTAACTTTGAATGGTCACTAAATGAATGGCTGTAAATTGAGGATGACCTGTAGTCTGCTTTAAAACCTGAGGAACAGGTAGAATTCGGGCGTGGGAAACAGAGCCCCGTTTCCCTGCGTCCGTGTCGCTGTGACGTCACAACCGGAAGTCTAGAACAGATCTAGAATGCATGATGCTTATAAGGCACTAACGTTGAGCATGTTTTATCCTGGGGAGTCCATGTGTTTTAAGCTCTTTGCAAACTCACGATCGGGTACGCCAAATTCCTTTTTAGGCAATCCCCAGTATAATAAACAAGTAAATAAGTATACACACACACACATACAAATCAGAACGACGTTCATTATACGAACTTGATTTCGTTGTGAGTTATGCAATGACAATAAAGATATTCTATTCTATGCTTAGCAGCTACAGGAGCCCTGTAAAAATTCTTTGGAGAAATGAACTTACGATGCTAAACCCAAATGGAATAAAATGATACTAGTGACAACTCCCTCTTTCTTTTGAGCTTCTGCGGAACACAACAAGCAAATAAATACAAACTTAGGTTTACCACTGTGACATTTTCTCTTGGTTGCTGGTGTAAAGCTTTGGGAAAACTAAATTAACACGTGGTCATTTTTCTGTACGTCTCTCGTATTAGTAAACTTTTTACTGTACTGATTATCTTCCTGCTGGAATATTATGGCAACCGGTTCGTTTTGGACTGACCGCCCCCCATTTCGTTTCATCCTTTCTGCTTAAGGAACAGAACGCAAAACCCTCAATTAAAACCTTTCGTGCAAAAAGAGGCACAAGACGCTGACAATAACCTTTCTGTTTGTTCGGCTTTTTGCCGAAGTTTCGGCTCACTCTGACCAGCCACTTTTCTTTGGCGCTTCGATGGAGAATTACAAATCGCTAATGGCTTAGCTGGGAGAAGAGAACTAATCGTTTTCGGAAAAGTCCCGAATCTTCTAACCATCATATCATCTCTTTCAAGGTCTGGGAAGCGGTCCTCCGATTCGTCTTCGCTATTTTCATGCCATTCATCCAGACCGCTAGGTTGTTGCCTCTGGGTATCCGCGCAAGCATCCTGGACTGAGGAATTACACCCCTCTGAATCGGACAGTGTTATTTCACTATCATAGGAGAGCAGGAGAGAGAGGAGGAGAAATAATGAGGACCACATGGAAAGGCAAAGGAGAAACCTTGACTTAACCACCTTATCTCTCATAAGGAACATCAAGAGCTTCTTAACAGTAGCATCAAAGGCAGATTTGCGCCCACATCCAATGGTTTAAATAATGGGAAGCTTAACAAATGTGAATACTTTGCTTTCTACCTCACCCACAAAAAGAGAGAAAAAACAACAACAACACAACAGCATGGACCACTTTTAAGATATACACTTCAAACGTTTCCTGAATGAAAAAACAGGGTTTTTCTTTAACCGATTGCTTTCAAGAGAGGATTGAAATTTTGTACTGTTCTGCCAGTAATGAAAGAAAGCACATGAATATTGTCCCAAAAAACACAAATATTTTGGAATAAAGAGCATGGAGAACCTCGTCAAGGGACTAAATTGGCTGAATTGATGGCTTTGATTAAAGAAAAGAACACAATTAATTTCGTTTCTACTTGGAAACCGCTTCTGGACTTTGTGCTTTGAGGTGGGGGGAAAAAATGAAGCTTTGATTTTAGGTTTTACTGATTAGATAGGCTTGGTGTTCTAGTATGTATTATTATATAAAAGTAAAAAGTTGAGGTTTTATGTTATTACTTTACTTTATTCTACTGGACCAAAAGGAGAGGGAAGTCAATGCTTTTTCCCCTCTACCCTACACTTTTCTCTCTTCCCCTTTTCCTCCCCTATTTTACTTTTATTTTCATTTCTCTGTATATTTTTGTATTTTATGCTTTGATAAATTAATAAAATTTTGAACCCTAAAAAAAAAAAAGAGAGAGAATCTCGCCAAATGGATGTCACAATGTGAAATCTATCAGGATAATCTGGCCATCATCTCTTATGGTTGATCAAATAATCAATCGGTTTTATTGCAGTCATAGACCAGCGTGAAAGATGCATTACGCTATTTCAGTGAATAGAAGAGACAGATACAAAAGTGATATAATAGTTGAGAAAATTAATGTGATAAGACAATAATAATAAGGCTCCTGAGTTTTATCTTCCTACGTTATCAGTTATTAACTTCTGAAGGCAAATTCTTCCACTGGTTAATTGTTCTCCCTGTCAGGAAATTTCTCCTTAGTTCTAGGTTGCTTCTCTCCTTGGTTAGTTTCCACCCGTTGCTTCTTGTCCTGCCTTCTGGTGCTTTGGAGAATAGCTTGACTGCCTCTTCTTTGGGGCAACCCCTGAGGTATTGGAAGACCGCTATCGTGTCACACCTAGTCCTTTTCTTCATTAAACCAGACATAACACATTAGGACCAGTTTATTTTTATATTTTCTCTGGTTTTCCATCCTTCCTCGGTTTAGAAAGAGGACTATTGAATTATATGGGAAGAAAATTAACCCTTTTGACTTTCTCAAGCCAACATCACTTATAGTTTCAGAAGTTGCTTTCACCTTTGAGAAGTATAAATTGAAATTGGAATAATAGATATAGGTGAGAAACAATTTATATTTTAGGAATGCTCGAATTGTATACTATATGTTTATGCAAGACTAAATTGAAATAGATTAATTGAAAGTTGGTTAAGCCTGAAAACGGGTGAAAATATGATTGATAACTTTTGTTTTTTGTTTTTGTGTTTTTTCTTTCTTTCTTCTTTCTTCTTTTTTTAATAAAATAGAGAGGGAACCTTTAAAGAAGTAGTTTAAATTGTATATGTATGACTGTATTTTTTGTTGTGTTCTATGGAGTGCCCTATCTCCACGATGTGTTATAAGCACTTGGCTGTAAAACAAACAAAAAAAACTAATAAAACTTGTTATGATAAAGAAGTTGCTTTCACTTCTTGATCTGGATTACTGATGGGGTGTAATTGAACAACAGGATTCAAGAATAAAATTTTAAATCAAGAATCAAAAGTCTGTTATGATTTGGGGATATTAAGTAAGGGGCCTGCATCTCCTAATCTGGCACACTGAATATTTTGTCTAGAACTTTGAAGGCCAACGGTGAACACAAGTCATGATAAATTTTCAAAAGTTAACCAGCCAAAGGATTTATATTTAGGAAGCATCTATTTTTGCAACACACATGGGGACAGTGACCCTTGCCAACCTGTTTTAACTTTTCCCATGTTCCTTTCTTTTGCACTGGAAGCAAAATATTTCAGCCACATCCCCCTGAGCATTACAGTTCAACGCGAGTAGGATATTTTGTTTTTTGTTTTAAAAAAGAAAGGTAGAACTTTTAAGAAGTACCAGCAAGGACGGGAAGATTTAAGCGACCCAAACCTGTTAGTATTTACATGGTAAGGCCTGGTAATGTTAGCACTTAGGATGAAAATATTATATTTTCTTCATGTTGTGTAATTGCTCCCTTATTTCCAGAAACTGTCTTTAGGTATCGCTTGCAAAGATCAGATAACTTATTTACACCACCTTTCCAAATCTATGCACAGCGAGCACAAATGGTTTAATAATAATAATAATAATAATAATAAGGGACCTTGGAGGTCATCTACTCAGGCAGGAAACCCTATACCATTTCGGACAAATGGCTGTCCAGTCTCTTCTTAAAAACTTCCAGTGTTGGAGCATTCACCGCTTCTGGAGGCAGGTTGTTCCACTGGTTAATTGTTCTCACTGTCAGGAAATTTCTCCTTAGTTCTAGGTTGCTTCTCTCCTTGGTTAGTTTCCATCCGTTGCTTCTTGTCCTGCCTTCAGGCGCTTTGGAGAATAGCTTGACTCCCTCTTCCTTGGGGCAGCCCCTGAGATACTGGAAGTCTGCTATCCTGTCCCCCCTCGTCCTTCTCTTCATTAAACTAGACATACCCAATTCCAGCAGCCGTTCCTTATATGGTTCTTTGTTATGCTCCTGCAAATTGCACACTAGACAACCTGCAGGTCACATTTGGTCATCCATCCTGTCACCCAGACAATGTGAACTTGTATCATCAATGTGCAAGATTTTGCCTTTCTCTAATATCATTGATAATTCAGAAAACATTTTAAAGGACAAAGGTTGACATCTCAGCCGATGGGGACGTGAGACCAGGGGACACGTAAGCCTGTAGCAGCTTTGCTCCAAGCTCCTTTTATAAGGAGGAGGATTCAAAATTTTAGGAGAGAGGGTGAGAGAGAGAATGGAATCAGGGACGTTCATTGAACATGTACTGACATAAATGATGTGCAAGAATCACACTTGATCGTGAACGGAAAGCTCCGTTTCCCATCGTCATTTCGTCCCAAAGATGCTTTTTCAAAAGGCAAGCAGACTTTATTGGGTTTTTTTCCTTGAAAACATTTCACTTCTCATCCAGGAAGCTTCTTCAGTTCTTGAGTGAAGAAGCTTCTTGGATGAGAAGCGAAAAGTTTTCAAAGAAAAAACCCCAATAAAGTCTGCTTGCCTTTTGAAAAAAAAAAGCACCTTTGGGACTTCCTAAGTATTTTTTTTTTTTTTAGTTCTTCCTCTTTCTCATACAAAAATAAAAATGGAAAGTGTACAAAGAGACAAAGGAAAACAGAGGCCAAACGAAGTTTGAATGAAAAGGCAAAAAAACTCAATTGATGGGGGAAAAATATGTAACATTAAAGGAGTATCTGGACGTGGGAGATTGGAGGAACTGATTTAAAGGAAACAAATAACACTGAGAAGTTTAGTAATAATTTTTTAAAAAAAAACTCCCCAAGCTGAGGCAAGCCCAGTCAGAAAATGACAGAGATCTCCAAGAATAGCAGCTGATTCAATTTCAACGGAAGGCGGAACGGTAATCTGGAGAGTGTAATTTACCAATGGCTTTTGGAAGGACTGCTTTGCAAAAGTGAGATTGTGCCCACACTCCTTCCGCTACACTCAATAGTAAAAACGCTATCGTCTCTAGCCCAAATTACTTCTGACATCTTCCCAGGCAAAGTTGGGCAGAACAAGGCCTGCTGTAACAGCTGCTTCCTGAACGGGGAGGCCAAAATGTGGGAAGCTTGAGGTTCAGACATCGGAAGAAAGAGGGAAGTGCTTCTTTTCAGGCCCACAATCTTTAACGGTCAGGGACTCCCCTGGTTCCTGTACAGATGTGATCAGAAAAGGATGGAAAAGGCCTCAAAGGTGGGCCAGGAGGCTATCTTTAGCCACATATTTCCACGATAGTCCCAAAGGTGCTTTTTTCAGGAGGCAACTGGACTTCCTTGTTTTTTCTTTGAAGACGTTTCGCTTCTCATCCCAGAAGCTTCTTCAGCTCCGACCGGATGGTGGAGAATGGAAGGACTTATACTCCTTGCAGACAGCTGGTCCTTTGCATTTATTTAGAGAGTCCTTGAGGCCACTTGGAAGTTTATCTGAGCCCTCAGGGTTACCTGAGTGGTGCAAATGGGTGTGGAGCCTTCTTGGAACTGCTGAAAGGACTGTGTTGTAGAGTGGAGAGAGATGATGTCGCATCCCTCCACCTCCGTTCAGTTTTTGACTTAGATGGCCTCTTTGACCCCTCTTTCAAACCATTTGGTCCTCTCAGTCCAAAATGTGGACTTCGCTGTCTTCGAAAGAGCGGCCTTGGTCTTTTAAATGCAGACGGGCTGCTGAATCCTGATGGGTTTGTGTTCTCCTATGTTATGTTTATAAAGTGGTTGTTTTGTTTCCCCAATGTACAGATCTGCACCTGGCTCCCTGCATGTGAATAGCCCTCCCTCAAAAGAGGGGGAGGGATACGACATCCTCTATCTACTGTCTCCAACACAATCCTTTCAGCAGTTCCAAGAAGGCTCCACACCCATTTGCAACACTCAGGTGACCCTGAGGACACAGGTGAACCTCCAAGTGGCCTCAGCGACTCTCTAAAAGAAGGCAAATGACCAGCTGTCTGCAAGGAGTATAAATCCTTCCCTTCCCCACCATCCAGTCAGAGCTGAAGAAGCTTCTGGGACGAGAAGCGAAACGTCTTCAAATTAAAAACAAGAAAGTCCAGTCGCCTCCTGAAAAAAGCACCTTTGGGACAGCCATGACCTGGATGACGAAGAATCTCTAGAGAAATTTCCCTGATAGCTTATAGAAGGACCAGCCCCCATGCTACGACTGTTCCTGTCACGTTTATTAACTGACTCACTGCAGTTGTTAAATTAGCAACACGGTTGTTAAGTGAATCTGGCTTCCCCCTTGACTTGGCTTGTCAGAAGGTCGCAAAAGGGGATCCCGTCACCCCGGGACACTGCAACCGTCATAAGTACATGCCAGTTGCCGAGCCTCTGGATTTTGATCACGTGACCATGGGGCTGCTGCAGTGGTCGTAAGTGTGAAAAAAACGGTCCTATTTTTTTCAGTGCTGTTGTGACTTCGACCGGTCACTAAAGGAACCGTTGTAAGCCGAGGACTAATTGCACACATAGAGATCGGCAGAAGATGGTCTGTTTTGAAAGATAGGTTACTTTTTTTTTTTTACTTCAGAATGCTCTGCAGGCAGAATTGATGCTCTTGGGACGCATGGAAAGTGCACGTATTGCTCAGCTTAATTTTTTTTTTGAAAGAAACGATAAGAGTATTGTGGGGTCCCTGGGGCTCTCTGAACTTGGCTGTTTTCTTGCAGACGTTTCATGACCCGACTAGGTAACGTCATCAGCGCTAGTAGGAAGTGGGGTTTGTGGAGGGGAGGAGGAGAACGAGGGTGTCCTTGGTGCTCTCTGAACTTGGTTGTTTTCTTGTAAGGGTTTGATGACGCAACTAGATAACCTCATCACTGCTAGATTGGGCATCAGATACTTGCCCCAAGCCCCCCCTCCCTTCTAGCACTGATGACATTACATAGTTTGGTCACGAAACGTCTCCAAGAAAACAACCAAACTCAAGAGAGCACCAAGGACCCCACAGTTCCACCTTGAGCTACAAATATTTACTTCTATAGGAAAGGCTACCTCATTATTTAGTCAGTAAACATTATTTAGTCAGTGACGTTATCTTCCTCTGTAGGTCAACGTACCTCGTCTCCCCTGAAACTTTCAGTCGATCCCAGATCTCTTTATCTTTTGGGGTGATCGATGCTTTCGCGCCACTTAGACAGTCTGCTTGAGAAGGACTAGCCTGGATTTGTTTCTTAGCCAGCTCGTGAGTCTGGGTCTGAGGGATTTTTGTTCTGCCTTCTTCCCCAGACGGCAAAGATGGTTTGTCTTCCCCCGGGATCTCTGGCTTGCTCGAAGTCACGGTTACCTTTTTCCCACTAGTGTAAATATTCATTCCAAAAATCAGCAGATGAGGATTTTGTAGGACAAGGACAACTCAACACGCCCTCAGTGGAGTCCCCACATTACAACCTGCAGCAGCGCATCAATTAGGAGGAGCACAGAAACATCTGCAGCAGTTTCACCTCTTGACTAGTATCCTCCATTTTTTTTTTGTAAAAAAAACCCATCCTTACCCTTACTATTATTATCCCTATTAATTTTACTAGTAGGTTTTAGCAGACTCAGCATCTTAGATAACTCCCCTTAATTCATAAAAGGCATAGATGTAATGTGAAAAGGCAAAAGTAGAGAGGGTATAGTTGAGCCGTCTTAAGATCCTAGAACGGGGGTCTTCAAACTTGGCCCTTTTATGACTTGTGGACTTCAACTCCCAGAATTCCTCAGCCAGCGTGCCTGCCTGAGGAATTCTGGGAGTTGAAGTCCACAAGTCACAAAAGGGCCAAGTTTGAAGACCCCTGGATTACAGTATCTCTCATCTCAAACCATCATGGTCGCCGCCCAACCTAGTTGGAGATGCTGGAGAACCAGAAGCCAACTAGAAGGACCTAGACAAGAAAAGGGTGATCTAGAACAGGGGTCTTCAAACTTGGCCCTTTTATGACTTGTGGACTTCAACTCCCAGAATTCCTCAGCCGGGCACGCTGGCTGAGGAATTCTGGGAGTTGAAGTCCACAAGTCATAAAAGGGCCAAGTTTGAAGACCCCTGTCCTAGAACGTCGAACCTCAAGGTCAGATCTGCTCTCTACCGCTTAAAACTCTGCAGAGTTAAACTCCATCTATCGAAGCATTTTCCTCCACTAAGTTTATAGCGATACCTAATTTTGACCATTACAAAGTCTACTTTCCCACACTCTCATGCATTCGGAGAGTTGTTTCCAAATATAGCAGCTGGTGGGAGTTTTTACTGGCGGCTAAGTGTTTCGCCAGGGCCAAGGCTGGCATCTGACAGCCTTGATATGTATGTTCTTCAGAGACCTTTCCAAGACATGACTCATTTCACGGAGGCAGACTAGAAATGTTGACACAGAGACTCTGTCCCCAAAAATGAGACTTGTTTTTAATCTGCCTTAAAGCTGCTGAAACAAGCAGATCTTGGAAGAGATTTTTCTGAAGCTCGCCGGGAGACCCGAGTATCCCGCCATTCACTTGGGCAAAAGGACAGACATATTCTTTATGGGCCAAGTACAAATAAACAGAAAGTATCATGTTTGTGACCTCTACAAAGGCTACTACTTGACACTTTACTATGAATTATACCTTTGGGTTTTGTAGGGGCAAAAAGTACATTAGTTTTAGAAAGAAAGAGAGAGAGAGACAGACAGAGAGAGGGGGGGGGAGGAAGGAGGGAAGGAAGGAAGGAAAAGGAGGGAAGGAAGGAAGTAAAGAAAGAAAGAGAGAGAGAGAGAAAGGAAGGAAGGAAGGAAAGGGAAGAAAGAAAAAGAAAGAAAGAAAGAAAGAAAGAGGAAGGAAGGAAGGAAGGAAGGAAAGAAAGAGAGAGGAAGGAAGGAAGGAAGGAAAAGGAGGGAGGAAAGAAGTAAAGAAATAGAGAGAGAAAGGAAGGAAGGAAGGAAGGAAGGAAAGGGAAGGAAGAAAGAAAGAGAGAGAGAGAGAAAGAAAGAAAGAAAAAGGAAGGAAGGAAGGAAGGAAGGAAGGAAAGAAAGTAAAGAAAGAGAGAGAGAAAGGAAGGAAGGAAAGGAAAGGAAAGGAAAGGGAAGAAAGAAAGAAAGAAAGAGAAAGAAAGAAAGAAAGAAAGAAAGAAAGAAAGAAAGAAAGAAAGAAAGAAAGAAAGAAAGAAAGAAAGAAAGAAAGAAAGAAAGAAAGAAAGAGAAAGAAAGGAAGGAAGAAAGAGAGAAAGATGCCTTTTTGCAATTTCCTTTACTTTTTTATTTGGTAGTATTGAACTGAAGGCCATGGGGTTTCTTGGGGGGGGGGGAGGCAGTCAGACCAATTCAATTACACAAAATAAAAAAATGTGATGAGAGATTGCCAAAAGACTTGAATCTCTTTTGGATGGGGGAAAAAAAAACATTTTATTTTTAACAGACCCTAAGGGTATAGTTCGCAAAAAAAACCAAAACCAAAACCAAAAAAACCCCCATCTGACATTATCTGAAATATATAAGGGAATCTATCCTACGTGTGTTCGTTGCCTTGAATTACTTATAAAAATAATAGAGGATAAAGGATGAAAAACACTAAAAAAAAAAAAAGGGGGGGGTGGGGAAAGGAAGAAACATGCTATCTGATCAAAAAGCGATTGTTTTGACCGAAAACTCTCACCTCATTTTTAGGTCCATATTTTGTAGGCTGACCTCAAACTTGCCTACCTGACACAACATTGTACTTTAGTTCTTGTATACTTTTTTAAAAGGTCAGAATGAAGACTAAAATATACTACAGGCAGACCTCGACTATACAACTATATATAAGTATAATGACCCCTCCAAGTTGCAGCATCCTCAGGGTCATGTGATCAAAATCCAGACGCTTGGCACACTGGCTCATAGCTATATAAATATTGTCATGGTTCCGACAGATGAAACTCTTCAAAAGAACTTTGAGGCATTATTTACCTGAAAGAATCTTTATTCAAGAAGCATAACGTCGGCACTGCATAATCGAAGCCAAAAACTGAATTCCCCCCCCCCTTGAGCACATAGTATCAAAGCACAATTCCCTCCTCCAATTAACAGTCATAAATCACATTCCCCAATTAGTTTGAAGCGCAGGCTTTCCCTCCAGTTCTCCAGCCCGCCAATTCTTATCATCTCTTATTTCAACAACCTTGATTCTCACGCTAGGTTCCGTGTTATTATGTCTAGCTGGACTCTCATGCACATTCCCCCGCTCTCCAGCATCATCTAACTCTAAAGGCAAAAAGAAGAAAATGGCTACATCTCCATCTGTTGTCAAAGCAAAAACATCCGATGTTAGCAGCGTTGACAAATATAGTGACTACTCAAAGTTACAATGGTGCTGAAAAAAAGTGACTTAGGACCGTTTTTCACCCTTATGGACCTTTGCAGCATCCCCAGGGTCACGTGATCAAAATTCAGAGGCTCGGCAACTGGCATGTACTTAGGACGGTTGCAGTGTCTTGGGGGGGGGGTCATATGATCCCCTTTTTACGAACGTCTGACAAGTGAAGTCAAAAGGGAAGCCACTTTACAACTGTGCTGCCAACTTAACAGCTGCAGCCATTCACTTAGCAACTGTGGCAAAAAAGGTCATAAAATGGGGGAAAAAACTTGCCTAACCATCATCTTGTCTGGGCTCAATTGTGGCCGTGAGTCAACTACTAATTGTTCAACTCCTCAAAATCCGCGCATCCAGTTCTAGCTCAGTGCATCGAGACCACTATACAGGTAGTCCTCGGCTTATGACCACAATTGAGCCCAACGTTATTGCTGCTAAGTGAGGCATGTGTTAAGTGAGTTTTGCCCCGTTTCCCAACCTCCCTTGCCACCATTGTTAAGTGAATCACTGCCGTTGTTAAGATAGTCACCCGGTTGTGAAGTGAATCCGGCTTCCCCATTGACGTTGCTTGTCAGAAGGTGGCAAAAGGGGATCACATGATCTGCAACCGTCCTAAGTACCTGCCAGTTGCTGAGCCTCTGAATTCTGATCATGTGACCCTGGGGATGCTGCAACGGTCGTAAGTGTAAAAAATGGTCATAAGTTACTTTGTTCAGTGCCGTTGTAACTTCACTATATTTATATAGCGATGAGCCAGTGTGCCAAGCGTCTGAATTTTGATCACGTGACCCTGGGGATGCTGCAACGGTCATAAGTGTGAAAAACACTATTTTCGGTAACACTGTAACTCAGAACGGTCACTAAATGAACTGTTGTACGTTGAGGACTTCCTGTATTTACATAACATGACTGACTTTCTATCTGTGTCCAACTTTGGCCGTGTGAAACCTCGTGGGACGTACAGGACGTCAACGCCCGTGACTTCTTCCTATTTCCAAACTCCACTTCCGCCACAAACGCGCAGACGTGAGCGCACCTGGGACCTTCCTGGTTTTTCTTCGGGATCTCCTTTGCTTCCCTTCCCTTCCGATCTCGGTTTGCGTCAGGAGGAAGGAGGAAGTGAGCGAAGGGCAGGGCCCGTTCACGGTGGTGGAGCCTCGCTCGGCGTACAGCGAAATCGTCTTTCTCTAGGTCGGGAATCCTATCGCCTCCTTCCTCCTCGGAGTCCGCCTCTTTCGGCTGATAGCACCATGTAAAAGGATTTTCTCTGCGGAGGACGATGTCCGGGGTGAGCTCATTCACTCGACCCACGGGTTTCGGACTGGGAACGCCGCAAAGTGAAACGAGAAATCCGGATGTGAAGTAGACCAGGACTCCCATCGCTCTCCGGTAAAGTAGACCAAAATCACGCGACGCGCATGCTTTTTAATTGAAGGCAACTTCCCCCCTCTCATCACATTCCACTACAATCCCCAGGCATCCAATTTTGGGACTGTTGCCGGGGATGATGGGCCTTGTAGGTCCACACATCTCCGTGCTGCAAAACGTGAAAAATCCATGCATAAAACACGTAGCGGCGCTAAAGTTTTATAGTTTTATTAGTGGACCGAGCGTGGACACATTAAGGGGGGGCATCTTTTACCACATTAAAACAAAATGTCACTCTTCCCAAATACAGGTAGTCCTCAACTTACGGCCACAGTTGACCCCCAAAATTTCTGTGGCTAAGTGAGAAATTTGTGATGTGAGTTTTGCCCCATTTTACGACCTTGCTCGCCCCGTTTGTGAAGGGAATCACTGCCGTTTTTTAAATTGGTAACCAGGTTGTTAAGTGAATCTGGTTTATCCCCACGGACCCTGCTTGTCAGAAGGTTGCAAAAGGGGATCACGTGATACTGCAACAGTCACAAATGTGAGTCCGTTGTCAAGCATCCAAATGTAAATCCCGCGACCGTGGGGAGGCTGCAACGGTCGTAAGCGTGAACAATGGTGACAAGTCACTTTTATCAGTGCCATTGTAACTTTGAACGGTCACTAGATGAATTGTTGTAAGTCGAGGACTAGCTGCAGTGCAATATTCTTGTTTTCTGTCTCCCTGCTAGGTAAGGCAGTTTCTGCAACGCCCTTTTACCATGTATATAATACCTTAAAATACATTTATTTCCCCTTGCTGCAATAATCGGAACTTAATTTAGGAAAGGCTAAAAAGGTTGGATCATGTTTTCATCTTTGGGAGACTCCATAAACTATAGTTTGGGGCATGTTAGCCTTCCAGGATCTACCCTGTTTGCTTCCCCCCCCCTCTTTTATCTGATATTTATCCTACTTTCTCTTTGGTTTCTTACAGAAGGCCAAAAAATAAAAAAATTCAAAAGCATAAATCAGAATCCAAACAGACATCAATTACCCATTAAAAAGCATCCTGGTTACCTTCCAGGGGTATCCACAGTGAAGGCAACATGGTGGCCACAGTTGAAGTCCCGCCCCTTTTTTAACATGGGTCACACCGCAAGCAAAAAAGGCGGGCCTTAGATGGCATCCTTGTGGCTGCCAGGGTTTAGCATTTTAGATGCCGATCAAAAGGGTGGAAGTGCAATTGCAGAATTCATAAAGTTGGAAGCGATCCTAGCTCACGGTCTCTCGATAAGGTCAGCAGAACGGGAGGGAAAGGCACCGACGGTGGGAGCAAAACTTTCTGGGCTCTAGGTGGGCCTCCCCAATGGAAGAGAGCTCAAGAACTGAGACTTTCATCGGCCAAGCGGCCCCCTGCCACGCTCGTGAGTTCATCAAAGCCTGACACACTCCACCAGCAATTCCATCCACAGATACATGGACCCACAACCAGCCTACAAACCCCTCAGGATCCAAATCAACTGCACAGCCAACTAGAGACAGCACCGACCCTCAACCATCCCGCGCAATCCCCCACTACCAGCAGTTCATCTCCCAAGGATCCAGACCTGATGTAACCTCCCCATCACACGCCTCTCACTGATGAGTCACACCTCACCCACGACAAGACCCTCACTTGACATACCCACACCCGAAGCCCTTATAAACAGAAGAACACCGACATCCCCTAAATTCTGCTGAAGATGTTAGCTAGCCTCGTAAGGAAACGTTCGGAAACCAACCCACAAGCTCGGAGGACGAATCTCCACCCTCATGAGACTTTCTTTCTCCAAAGATGCAGCTGTTAAAGGTGGTGAGGAGAAAAAAAAAAGGAGGAAGGCCACACGGCTGTTTCTTCAGCCACTGTGAGTCGTCCCATTCCGGACTTACAAATATTCTCTTTTGATTTGTTTGCTGCCCATGTGTGTCAGCAATTTTGGAGGGGGTGGAAAAGCTGTCAGGCTGGAGCCCAAGGCCCTTTGCCTCTCCTAGACACGTGTGTTGAACATGTCCGTGCCCAACATAACTGCTGGTCCAAGAACAAAGAGCCAAGGATCTAAACTGGAAATGTAGCATGAGCCTTCTGCGTTCTAAACCACTGGATGAATTATCTTAACATAAACAGGATGAGAGAGACTGAACAAGGAGAGTAGTTCAGGCCCAAGGCTATCCCTGAAGGCCAACAGCCCTTCCACGCATGAATTCCACAACACTTCAGACAGGAAAGGGTTTTTTACTGCAGCACAATAGCAATCTCACCTGAATTTAGCCTATAACATTGCAAACAAACTGGGCCAGCTGGAGCATTAAAAAAAACACCCCTGTTTATTTTTGCATTTATTATGCTAACTCACACATCCGCTGCACCGCATGATTTACAGATGTGCGCGGAACCTCCTCAACCCTTGTTGTTCAGCTTTAGTTTCCAAAGTTTTATTGTGGGACTGGGACCAGACGGCACGCCACAAAACAATTACACACCTCTTCAGACTCCAAATCATCGAAGTAGCTAATTCCAGGGATGTTCTCATGTTTTTTTTAAGTTTGTTTGTTTGTTTTGTTTTGTTTTTAAAAAAAACCTCCATAATTTTGGGGTCACTATGGCCCAGGAACATAGTGCTGAAATCATAAAGTCAGGCAAAATTAGGACTCCGTTTCTAGGGGGGGGGGGAAATTAACGTGGAATGCGCAGTCTTTGGCAGCTCATTTAAGTAAAGGGTTTCCATAGCCAGGTTTTGTTCTAGTTGGTCATTGCTCCTCTGTTTGAACAATCTAGGCTGGGAGCAATCTCTACTGAAGCTAAATGAAGTCTGGATTTGTGTGGCTGTGTGTACGTGAGCGCAGGCACACACACGTTATGTGACAAGGCAGATCCACTCTTTACTGTAAGCGACTCGGGTGTGTGCAATTCAATTTAGATTATGGCCAACATCGCTGCATCTGAACTCAACCCATTACAGATACTCCTGGACTTACAACAGTTCGGTTAGTGACTGTTCAAAGTTACAACAGCACTGAAAAAAGCAAGTTAGGACCGTTTTTTTCATATTTACTACCGTTTCAGCATCCCCATAGGCATGGGATCGAAATCCAGACGCTTGGCAACTGGTTCCTATTTATGACGGTTGGTGCGTCCCAGGGTCACTTGATAAACTTTTGCGAACTTCTGATCAGCAAAATCAATGGGGAAACCAGATTCAGTTAACAACCGGGTTACTAACTTAACGACCGCAATGATTCAGTGACATTGAACGGTGATTAAAGGAACTGTTGTAAGCCCAAAACTACTTGGAGTTCCTTCCATCTGCTAGGACAAAACAGGATAGAGGAAGGGGTTTATGCTCACCCAAATTCCTACCCTCCTATGATCACACTTCATCAACGGTCAATTATAACAATACATTAAAGTTCGGGGCAAATTGTAAATCAATACTCCAGTCGCAATTGCCACGGAATCCTCTTTTACAGTAAACTACAAGATACAATTTTCACGCTGTTAACAGAGAAGTAGAATCAGCTACAATTTTTTTAAAAAAAATCGCTCTGGTTTGGAAGGCGGGCTTCCCTTAATGTGTTCCTTGATTAATCCAAACACAAGCACAAGACAAAAGTCTCTGCCAGCAAAACCTAAAGATTGAGGACCGTTTTAGTCATCACGGCAATCACAACCAATGCAGGTTATCGCTAGAAAGCTTCGAGTTATCTTAAGTACAATCATTGGCGTCTCGTGACAAAAATAATAATTGCAGGCGTTTATTTGGTTAATGGGGGGGGCTATGTAAAGGGATATGACCATACATCAACCCCCCCCCCAAAAAAACAAAAAACTGCAACACACAGCAAAATGCCCAAAAGTGAAAGGCATGCCAGGCCAAGCCAACCTGCCGTCATCGCGGTGAGATGCTGGTCTGATTTTAATACCAGCCTGTTCCAACTTTCTCAGCTTCCTGATTTCCTCTGAGCCATTTTTCTCATTTTTGGGCCCTGCTGTTTGGTTACCAGAACGGATAAGAAACTGAGGCAAGGGGTTCTTTGGAGCCATGTCTGTCTGCACAGGCTTCGCGGAGGGGGATGCAGTGGTCATCCTGCTGATCATGAAGTCCCCTTCAAGTGGCGGCAGCGGTTCCTCTTGGATGGTTTCGGGATGGCGTTTGCTAACGAGTTACACAGGGCAGATTATTACGCAGAGCATGACTGATTCCTTAGAACAGGGGTCCCCAACCTATGTGCCGCAGCCCAGTACCGGGCCGCAGAAGTGGCTGGCCAGGCCGCGCACACATGGGCGCGCATCCCCCCACTCGTGCTAGCGCCTACGACACTGTTTGTGCATGCACGTGGGCGTGAATGGGAACGCTAGCGTGGTGTGTGTGTGCGTGCCCCATTTGTGCATGTGTGAACTAGTGCTGGGAATGTTTGTGCGGCCCATTCGCGCATGCCGCCGCGGGGGATGCACAGACATTCGTGCATGCGCATGGTGCCTGTGCATGCCGCATGCGTGAACGCGGCCGCTAGTAGTGCACCAGTGGGTGTGGGCCCGTTTGCCTGCGTGCACACGCGCGCACACGCAGTAATTTGGAAGCTGCTCTCCCCTCCGGGCCGCGAGCCCGGAAAGGTCGGAGAACTCTGCCTTAGAACTCAGAGTTGGAAGGGACCTTTTGAAAGCCTCCAATGATGGAGCACCCACCACTTTACGAAGGCAAGCTCCTGTGATGTTGCATATCAGGAAGCTTTCTCGACCAACCAACAAACCAGGTAATCAGAATGTGGGGAGGGGGGGAAAAGCTTGATAGCCAATCAGTTCCAACTCTTCCCTTTGAAGTCTTTCCATCCCAGCTGGCTGTAACGCAGCCCACAGCATCAAAGGCGTCTTACAACATTACAACTGCTATATGCTGCCTTCGTCAGCTTCTCGTTTTTTTTGCGTCCTGAAGTTTTAATTAATCTGGGAAATTTAGGGGGAGGGGAGATCTGAACGCCCCTTTGGATTAAGAGTCAAGAGTCAATTCTCAGTTAAATAAAAGTCAGCGAACAAAGCCAGGAAATTGCACGGGCCAAGTGGCCAATTCACATCTTATTTCTGTCGTGATTTTTCTCATCTTTTTTTTTTTTTTAAAAAAAGCCTACCACGTTTTGCGGACTAACACGAGTCCACGAACACATTCTCTACAGGGAGTCCTCGACTTACGACCACATTTTTTGTGGCTAAGCCAGACTTTTGTCAAGCGAATTTTGCTCCACTTCACGACCTTTCTCTCCATAATGGCTAAGTGAATCTCTGCGGTTCTTAAATTCGTTAACCCGGGTTGTTAAGTGAATCTCGCTTCCCCCCAATGACTTTGCTCGTCAGAAGGTCGCAAAAGGGGATCACGCGACCCCGGGGATGCTGCGACCATTGTAAATGTGAGTCGGTTGTTACACATCCGAATATAAATATAAACGGAGATGCTGCAACGGTCGTAAGTGTGAAAAACGGTCCTAAGTCGCTTTTTTTCAACGCCGTTGTAACTTCAAGCGGTCACTAAATGGTGTAAGCCGAGGACTGCTTGTATTTAGGACTTAACACAGGGGTCTTCAAACTTGGCCCTTTGATGACTTGTGGACTTCAACTCCCAGAATTCCTCAGTCAGGCACGCGTGCCTGGCTGAGGAATTCTGGGAGTTGAAGTCCACAAGTCATCAAAGGGCCAAGTTTGAAGACCTCTGGTCTGGATCCAAGCCCGCAGTTTCATCAAAATGGCCGACTGAGGAATTCTGGGAGTTGAAGTCCACAAGTCATCAAAGGGCCAAGTTTGAAGACCCCTGACTTAACATCTGGGAAGGAGAGAGGAGAAACAGGGACAGATGGAATAATGCTGGAATAGATGCAGTAGATGTTGAGAATGGGTTTAAAGGAGGACCACGGGAGCGAGACTTCAATCACACCGTCAAGATCCTTGTCTTGACTTTTTGGACCTCCCCACTCCTCCCGTAGACATCTCCCGTGAGGACTATGGAAAAAAAGAGAGTATAGGAGAGTTTTTGAAACCCTCCTGCCAGCACAGGAACACAAAGCAGAACAACCGTCTCTGAGAGACGTTTAGAACATCTGAAAAAAGTCCCGGCTTTCCAACTGCAGGGAAATGATAGCAAAGCATCCTTCTGGAAGCAAAACAGCTTACAACTAAGAGTGGAGGGGACCCAAATTTCATCAAGGGGAGAATGAACCACACTGGTGATGTAAGATTCCCAGGAAAAAGTTCATTTGAAACGAGTATCAAACTATCAGGCAAGAGGAGAGCAAGAAAAGTCATCGGTGAACGGAACAGGCACGTGTCTTTGTGGGGTCCCTGGTGATCTCTGAGCTTGGGGGTTTTCTTACTCAAAGTAGGTAACATCACCAGTGCTAGAAGGGAAGAGGAGGAGGAGGAGGAGGGGGAGGAGGAGGAGGAGGGGAGAAGAAGCAGAAGAAGAGAAGAAGAGAAGAAGAAGAATGAAGAAGAAGAAGAGAAGAGGAGGAGGAGGAGGAGAGGAGGAGAGGAGGAGGGGGAAGAGGAGGAGGAGGGTGAGGAAGAAGAAGAAGAAGAGAAGAAAGAAGAAGAGAAGAGAAGAAGAAGAACGCAGTGACGAGAAGAGGCGGAGGCGAGGAGGAGGAGGAGGGGAGGAGAAGAAGAAGAAGAAGAAGACGAAGAAGAAGAAGAAGAAGAAGAAGAAGAAGAGGAGGAGGAGGAGGAGGAGGAGGAGGGGGAAGAGGAGGAGGAGGTGGAGAAGAAAGTAGAAGTAGAAGTAGAAGAAGAAGAAGAAGAAGAAGAAGAAGAAGAAGAAGAAGAAGAGAAGAAGAAGAATAGAGAGGAGGAGGAGGAGGAGTGGTGGAGATGGAGAGAAGACGAGAAGAAGAAGAGACGACGAAGAAGAAGAAGGGAGGAGGAGGAGGGGGAAGAGGAGGAGGAGGAGAATTAGAAGAAAGAAGAAGAAGAGAAGAAGAGGAGGAGGAGGGAGGGACCGGAGGAGGGGGCAGGGACGGAGGAGGTGGAGAAGAAGAAGCAGAAGAAGAAAAGAAGAAGAGGAGGAAAAGAAAAAGGGTGAGGCGGAGGTGGAGAAGAGAAGACGAAGAAGAAGAGGAGGGAAGGAGGGGAGGAGGAGGGGGAAGAGAGGAAAAGGAAGGGTGAGACGGAGGAGGAGGAGAGAGGAGGGAGTAGTAGTAGAAGAGAAAGAAGAAGAGAGAGAAGAAGAGGAGGAAGGAGCAGGAGGAAGGAGAGGGGTGTGGAGTTGAGAGGGAGGAGGAGTTGGAGAGTAGGGAGTAGAAGAAGAAGAAGAAGAAGAAGAAGGAAGAACGAAGAGAAGAGGAGGAGGAGGAGGAGGAGGAGAGGGAGAGGCGGAGGAGAGGAGAAGTGAAGAAGAAGAAGAAGCAGAAGAAGAAGAAGCAGAGGAGGAGAGGAGGAGGGGAGAGGGGGAAGAGGAGGAGGAGGTGGAAAGAAGAAGAAAGAGAAGAAGAAGAAGAAGAAGAGGAGGAAAAAGAAAGGGTGAGGAGGAGGTGGAGAAGAAGAAGAAAAAGAAGAAGGAGAAGGAGGGGAGGAGGAGGAGGAGGAGGGGAAGAGGAGGAAAAGGAAGGCGTGAGAGGAGGAGGAGGAGGAGGAGGAGGAGTAGTAGAAAGAAGAAGAAGAAGAAAGAAGAAGAAGAAGAAGAGGGAGGAGGAGGAGGAGGAGAGTAGAAGAAGAGAAGAGAAGAGAAGAAGAAAGAAGAGGAGGAGGAGGAGGAGGGAGGAGGTAGGGGGAGGAGGAGAGTAGAAGACGAAGACGTTGAGGAGGAGGAGGTGGAAAGAAGAAGAAGAAGAAGAGGAGGTGGAGGAGGAGGAGGAGGAAGACTGCAAGGTTCTTGGAGTTTCATTATTTTTGCAGATGTTTCATGACCCTCGTAGGAAACATCATCAGTGCTAGAACGGAGTGGGGTTTGTAGAATAGAGGAGAAAGGAAAGGGGAGAAGGAAGAAGAAGAAGAGGAAGTGGAGGACTGTGGGGTCCTTGGTGCTCTCTGAACTTGCTGGTTTTCTTGCAGATGTTTCATTACCCAGCTAGGTAACAACATCAGTGCTCAAAGGGAGTGGGGGTTTTCTCTAGCCTTCCCCAAGGACACCCCCCCCTCCTCCCGCAGTTCAACCCTGAGCTACAAATATTCTCTTCTGTTGGTGACATGTCCGTGGATTACGTGACTTGGTCATCTGAAGTTTGATCCAGACCTTACCTGAATGGTCTCTCTCCTCCTAGCGGGGATGACATAGTGCTCCAACTCTTCCGGAAGTCATCTCGTTCGGCTTTCTTCTTCCTGAGTGGAGCCGGCATATAGGCAGTCTGATTGTTTTTGTTGGGAAGGTATTGGTTAAAAGGCACGACTGATTTGGGTTCGCTGTAAGACGTCCGCCTGGCAGACATATCATCCTTCTTCATGTCTGGCAGCTTTCGATGGGACAGGTCCGACTCCGAATCGCTTCCTCTTCCTGTTTAAAAAAAAGCCATAAGCAAAGTTTCAAAATGGAACTAAACATGTGTTCCACCATCAAAATAATTCCATTTATTTAGCCACAACGGGGTCCTTCTCCTCTTTCCTGTCTCAAAATGCACAGTTTGCAGATTTAGACATGTAGTAGGGCTGTATTACTATTATCCTTCTCCTCTTCTATATCTTTCCTACTACCTTCTCCTATTGGTATCTTATGATTTACCACTTGTTGTTTGTATTTTATGATTTATGATTGTATCTTATGATTTATGATCTATGACTTACCGCTCTGTGTTTATATGTACACTGAGAGCTTACACACCAGAGACAAATTCCTTGTGTGTCCAATCACACTTGGCCAATACAGAATTCTATTCCATTCCATATTCCAATTTCTATTCTGTTCTATTTCCATTCCATATTCTATTCTATTCTATTCTATTCTATTCTATTCTATTCTATTCTATTCTATTCTATTCTATTCTATCCTATCCTATCCTATCCTATCCTATCCTATCCTATCCTATCATTCTATTCTATTCTATTCTATTCTATTCTATTCTATTCTATTCTATTCTATTCTATTCTATTCTATTCTATTCTATTCTATTCTATTCTATTCTATTCTCTATGCCATGCCATGTCATTCTTAGATTATTAACTGCCTGCAGAACCTCAAACTGGTCCTTAAATTCTGCGGATAAAGCAAGGAGTGCAACTTCCAAAATGCAGAATTTGAGATGCACCAGTGATCCTTCAGTGGGGAAAAAGGGATGGAACCATTAGATAATATATTAACACAGTTAAGAGTCTTGGCCAAAGAGAGCCAGCCAAGTTTGTCTCGCCATGTTTTTCCTTCCAAGGGTAGGAGGGTCACACGCATAGTGGGCCCGCTCTCTCTTTTTCGCTTTTACTGTTTCTAGGTAGCTAATTGAAACTCAAAAGAGTTTCAGCTGAAAAGGGACCCTGGAAATGCAAACTGGGGGAGAAAAAAAAAAAAGAGCTTTGAGAAAAAGGGAGCCGAGAAAAGGGAACCTGTTTCTGCATTCTCAGTGCCTTTCTTGCAAAGAAACGCTATGTTACACAAAGCCATAGTCTGTCTAAAAGATGCAGGCAGGAAATTTGGAGAAAGGAGATTTCACCCTTATAGCAAAAATCAAAGAATGAGAGAACTATTTCAGAGGAGCCCAAAGAGGGGTGGGGGGGTGGGGAATCCAAAGTTATTTAAGAAGACATAAATATTTAAGCAATCATCTAATTATTCCAGACGTAATGCGTTTAATTCTTTGCTCTTCAAGGCGTAACAAACAAAGAGTAAAGAAAGGGCTCCATATATATATACATACACAGACACAGACACACACACATATACATACATATATACATACACACACACTCATATAAAATCAATGTTGCCAGTTTTTATAAATATAAAATAATGATCAATACGGGCATTAAACAGTAGAGGTTAACCAGAAGTTCAGTAAACCCAACATTAAATTTGGGCTAAGAAAATTCTCATGCAACTCTAAAGTCTGGTGAATGGTTGTGATGGTGCAAAGCAGGCAACACCCTCAACCTGGCTAGAAGGACAACCTTAGACAACAACTACCCCGTCTTGCAATGAAACCTTGGGGCAAGCAGGTTAAAATCAGTGAGACAAGAGTGTGCATAATTCTGTGTTCAGTCACGGGTTTAAACGCTGCACTTTCATTGCATGATTTGGGGAAAGGAATCAAAATATTACAATCCTTGACAATCCGTCAACTGTTTTGCTCAGAGAACTGAAGAGCAAAGCAAAACCACTCCCTTAAAGAAAATAACCCCTGCTGTATTATTATAGCTACTCTACTTTTGTTAGCAGTATCCATTAGAAAATATTTTTGCTAACAATTATTAGAATCGTATTATAGCTACTCTATTCGATTCCATCTTTATTACTGTCCAGCACAAAAAGTTAAATATTAAAAGAAAGCAAAAATGAATCGAACCGAACCGAACCGAACAAGGCATATGATATATTACAATGGAGCTACTCTACTTTTGTTAGCAGCACCCATTAGAAAGAAATTTTGCTATTTTTAGATTACTATTACCCTAGTATTTTTGTTAGCAGTGCCCATTGGAAAGCAGTTTTGCTAACCATTGTTAGATTACTATTACAGCTACTCTAGTATTTTTGTTAGCAGTGGCCATTGGAAAGCATTTTTGCTAACCATTGTTAGATTACTATTACAGCTACTCTAGTATTTTTGTTAGCAGTGGCCATTGGAAAGCATTTTTGCTAACCATTGTTAGATTACTATTACAGCTACTCTAGTACTTTAGTTAGCAATCCCATCTCATAAATTTGAGGTGCAGCTACTCTTCACCCCACAGTTCACGGCTGGGAGTAAAAAAAGCAAAGAAAAAAAAGATTTTAGCAGCAAATCATCTCAAAATTACAGGTAGCCCTCGACTTACGATCACAATTGAGCCCAACATTTAGGTTGTTAAGTGAGACGCTAAGCGAATTTTGCCCCATTTCACGGCAGTTCATTTAGGGACCGTTCAAAGTTGCAACGGCATTGAAAAAAGCGGCTTAGCACCATTTTGCACACTTGGGACCGTTGCGGCATCCCCCGTGGTCACGTGATCAAAATCCAGACACTTGGCAACTGATTCACATCTATGACGGTCGCAGTGTCCAGGGGTCACGTGATCCCCTTTTGCGACCTTCTGACAAGCAAAGTCAATCGGGAAGCCGGATTCACTTCACAACCGGGTTACCCATTTAACAACTGCAATGTTTCACTTAACAACTGGGGCAAAATTCACTTAACAAATGCCGCAGCGACAGAAACGTTGGGCCACACTGTGGCCGTTAAGTCGAGGACCACCTGTATGAGTCTTTCTGAGGATCAAACTCTCGGTCGGGTTACTAAGAGACATCCCATTTCCCCCCCCCCCCAGGGAAGCCCGCTGTGGAAGCGGCAGCATCATGCACACACCAAGGTGCGTCGTATAATAATATTAATAATAAAGTTGGAAGGGACCTTGGAGGTCATCTAGTCCAACCCCCTGCTCAGGCAGGAAACCCTATACCATTTCGGACAAACGGCTGTCCAGTCTCTTCTTAAAAACTTCCAATGTTGGAGCATTCATAATTTCTGGAGGCAAGGAGTTCCACTGGTTAATTGTTCTAACTGCGGGGAAATTCCTCCTTAGTTCCAGGTTGCTTCTCTCCTTGATCAGCTTCCATCCGTTGCTTCTTGTCCTGCCTTCAGGCGCTTTGGAGAATAGCTTGACTCCCTCTTCTTTGGGGCAGCCCCTGAGATATTGGAACACTATGTTACGTCGCGTCCACTTACCATCGCTGCTCCCTCTCAGCACCACATCTGGAGACGGCGTCTGCTGTGAGCGGGATCCGAAGGAATCCAGGCTGTCAAAGGAATCATCTCGGCCGTGGCGCGGGGGAGAAAGGGAATCACTTCGCTCAGAGTCCCAGCAATCGATGTAGCCGCTGTCACGGATGCTGCGCTTCGGGCTCTCCACGTCTTCTGTGTCCTGCTGCTGAGGAACAGAAGCCTCGTTAGAAAAGCCCATCCTCTAAACCAGGGGTCCCCAACCCCCGGTCTGTGGACCGGTACCGTGCCGAGGCATGCCAGAAACCGGTCTGCACAAACAAGCAAAGCCCCATCCGCGGGATGTAGGCAGCACAAAAAACCACGCCCCCTCCGGTCTGCGGAAAAACCTCCCTCCACGGAACCGGTCCCTGGTGCCCAAAAGGTTGGGGACCTCTGCTCTAAATCAAGGGTCCCCAACCCCCGGTCCGTGGACCGGTAGTGGGCCGCAGCATACCAGAAACTGGTCCATGCAAACAAGCAAAGCCCCGTCCGCAGGATGCAGGCAGCACACAAAACCACGCCTTCTCCGGTCCGCGGAAAAACCTCTCTCCACGGAACCGGTCCCTTGTGCCCAAAAGAAACGGGGCGAAACTCACTTAACGACTGTCTGGCTTAGTGGCCATAAATTGAGGACCACCTGTAGCCTGCGCCCACCCGCAGCGTGGCTGAAAGTACAACGCAAGTACGGGCAGTCCTCGGCTTATGAGTATAATTCAGCCCACCATTTCTGTTCGCTGAGCCAGACGTTTGTTAAATGAGTTTTGCCCCATTTTACGGCCTCTCTCACCACGGTTGTTAAGTGAATCTCTTGTTGTTGTTTAAGTTAGTAAATGGTTGTTAAGGGAATCTGGCGTCCCCCCATTGACTTTGCTTGTCAGAAGGTCGCAAAACGGGATCACGTGACCCTCCCCCGGGGACGCTGCAACTGTCCTAAGTACATGCCAGTTTCCAAGCGTCTGAATTGTGATCACGTGACCCTGGGGACACTGCGACGGTCGTAAGTGTGAAAAACGGTCCTAGGTCACTTATTTTCAGTGCCGTTGCAACGTCAAATGGTCACTAACTGAACCGTTGTAAGTCAAGGACAATGTGTATAGCTGGTTCTTCTTCCCGATGTTCATCCGTGTTTATTGGATGCTGCGGTGACCTTTTTTTTTCTTCCTTACAACCACTTTTCTGCTCTCAAGTGAGTGTTGTAGCTTTCTGAAACACTACGGCAACTTGTTCAACCAGAAGCCACCAGGAAATAAAAGACCGTTGCGCAGACCCTGTGGGGAAACTGTAATTTGACTTTCCATTCTTTTTCAAAAGCCTGTTTGTTTCTACCGTTACGCCCAGCACAAAAGATCTGGGACGATAGCCGGTAACATAATCCAGAGCAAGGATTATTTGTTTATTTTATTTTTTTGGACCTTACTTTTTTAAAAATATTTGGACGACACAGTTCAACCCCCCCAATCGTTTGGGCTTCACCGTCTCAATTAAAAGAACTTTTTTCCAAACTCGCTTCAAGTCTGCTGTGAAAAGCAAGACAATATTCACAGGAACGCACACACAGACACACCCGTGCGCCAAACAGAAAGAAAAGCTTAATTTATGCCAATAGCTTAAAAAAAAAAAAAGAATTCAATGAAGCGGTTTTACAACATCTGCTGAAAATAAAATAATAATTGTGTTTCATCTTCCCCCACTATAATTCCGCTAGGGATGTTCCCGACACTTTCACAAAGCTAAAAAAACAAAGGCATCAATCCCAGCAACGACCGTTGCAAAATAATGGTGTTAATGCACATTTCCTAATACACCGAGGAGGTTAAAATAAATAAATAAAAGAAGCAACCTGAAACATGGCTAGTCCGTTCTCCACATCTGCTTCACAGGAGCTGCTCTCCATATCGTACCAGATGAGGCGTCCCGACTTTCAAGTTAGCAGGCAACACATCTCCAACCCTGCCTGAACAGATTCCTTCAAAATCATGTCCATCGGCCTCGGAACTCCAGCAAAAAGGAATTTAATACGGCTGTTGTTGTTGTTTCTCGCTTGGTCAAAATATAAACGAAGCAGCAACCCAGCTCCGGGCTTCCCCGCCCCCCAGCACCGTCTCCTGTCGTCGAGGAGAAGCTGCAGTTCTGAAAAAAGGGGATGTCTTTCTTCCTAAAGCAATCAGCCGTTTCAAAAAAAGAAAGAAAGAGAGAGGAGAGAGAGAGAGAGAGAGAGAAGGAAGGTAGGAAGGAAGGAAGGGGGAAGGAAGGGAGAAAAAGGAAGGAAGGAAGGAAGAAGGGAGGAAAGAAGGAAGGAAGGAAGGAAGGAAGGAAGGAAGGAAGGAAGGAAGGAAGGAAGGAAAGAAAGAAGAAGAGAGGGAAGGAAGGAAGGAGGCAAGGAAGGAAGGAAGGAAGGAGGAAGGAAGGAAGGAAGGAAGGAAGGAAGGAAAGAAGAAGGGAGGGAAGAAGAAGGGAGGGAGGGAAGGAAGGAAGGAGGCAAGGAAGGAAGGAGGAAGGAAGGAAGGGGGAATGAAGGGAGAAGGAGGAAGGAAGGAAGGAAGGAAGGAGGGAGGGAGAGAGAAAGAAAGAAAGAAAGAAAGAAAGAAAGAAAGAAAGAAAGAAAGAAAGAAAGAAAGAAAGCAAACTCTTTCCCTGATGTCTCTGAAGAATTCAGTCTTGCTCGTTGCTTGTTGCCAGCTCCTGGCTGGAGGAGATTGGAGAGCACTTGTGGCTGCCACACATGTTCAGAGCCGGGAGAACAATGGAAGCCTTTGACAGCCTCCCGATTATAAATTCTTTCCAGTGCAAGCGGCGCATACTAAAACGCGGAGAGCTCCAGAAGACGGAAAGGTCAGGGGGGACCTTTAGGAGAAGGCTGCCCCTCCTTTCAGCTAGGATCACCGACACTGACGTCCTCTAAACTCCGCTGAAGATGTCACCCAGCCTGGTAACGAAACGTTCGGAAACCCAACCCAGAAGCTCGGAGAACGAACCTCCGCCCTCATCCTACAGACTCACACCTGACCCATCACAAGACCCTCACTTGACACACCCACACCTGAAGCCCTTACAAACAGAAGAACAGGAGGACACGGCCCGGTAGTGGGCCATGGACCACAGGTTGGGGACCCCTGGTCTAGCCTATCGGAGAGAAGGATTAGAGGGGGCATGATAACTATCTTCTAGTACTGGAGGAGTTGTAACCTAGAAGAGGGGACTGACTTATTCTCCAAAGTCCCAGGGCAGAGGACAAGAAGCAACGGGTGGAAGCTTCTCAAAGGAAGATCCAACCTAGAACTAAGAAAGAATTTCCTGACAGTGAGAACGGAACAGCATTCCTCTCGTTGTGGGTGATCCATCGCTGGAGGTTTTCAAGAAAAGATATAGGAAAAGGAGTGGCAGAACCCGGGGGCAGAGTTAAAAGAGGGATCAGCCTAGAATCCCTACGTAGCCACAAATAGACTAAGCCCTCCCCTTGAATTCGGCTGACCCTTATCTAACTCCAACAAGGTGCTGATCATTAGTTGAGACGATTCCTATGCATAGGCTTTTAGCAATAAATCAGTGTAACTGAATATTCATCTTATCTTTTGCACCTGACACCAAGATGTTCCAGCCCTGTGAGTCTAAGATGTTTACTAATAGGTATTTGTAAACAAGTGTTTCTTGGTTAGCATCCTTAGGGGCACAATTAGTCCTCCATTTATGACCGGTTTCTTAACGACTGCTTGAAGCTCTGGGGTACCTCAAATGGGTACTTATGACCCTTCATCACCACGGCCACCCCTTCCCACTCTGCACTAAATATCCTGGCTGTTCCAATTTGTTTTATCTCAACGAGATAAATTATATCGGATCCGTCGGATCTTATTTCCTTGACCACAGCCAAATACTCTTCCATAATCGGCACGGTCATTGTAAAATTAACTCTAACCCTTTCTAGATATTTCAGAATAGCTAGATTTCCCACCCCACCCCCCTTACATCTTCATTGACTCTTACATTTTTTTATTGGCTGGTCTGTGACGGAATAAAGATGGAGGTTTGATTTGATTTGTGGCGCTCCTTTAATAACCCCCCCCCAAAAAAAAAACAACTTTTCTAGAGGGAACACCTTTCCTCTGCTTAATGGTGGGAGCAACAGGTCACCCTGTACGAAGGGTATACTCCATACCCACCAAACAAAATTCCCGTTCTCCCTGCATATCTCCCCAATGTGGCGTCTTTTCCCTGGGACTACAGTACAGCTCCTGCATACCAACAGCCTCCATTTAATCCTTTGGCAAGATGCCCTTTTTGAGAAGCAAAGGAAGAACAGGAGAAAAACTCTGGTTTATGGCCGAACGTTCAACCACAATAGGCCTGAAAACCGGAGAAGCTATCCAGTGACGCTCAGACTATTATTTCATTCATTAAAACATCCCTGGAAATATTAAAAAAAAAAAAGCTTTATGGTTCTCTCTCTCTTCCTCTTTTAAAACAGACGAAGCATCTCCGTGATTTTTTTTTTTTAAAAGGAGTGAATGCGTGATTGATTAATTGAATGAATGAATGAATGAATGAATGAGCAAATTGTAGGGGGGAAAAAAAAGAAGCTTTGGTTCCAAAACTGCAACTTTTGTTAATCTGTCCCCTGAATAGCTGTTCATTTCATCTGAGTTTAGTCTGGCATGGTAATAATTCAAAAGGGCAGAACAGTGCCTGCCAATCGAGGGGAAGTCCAACGTCTATACAATTGGAGAAAATCCATGTTTAAGAATGACGCAAATAAAGAAGTGTAATCCAAAACGTGCTCTTTAGTCATAAAATAATTAATATGAGTCTACCTTACTGTAAGGACTGAGCTATGGCTATGGAGTGGCTGATATTATTTAAAAAAAAAAAAAGGTTATGTCATGGAAGGAAGTGCATTTTATGAGATTATATACAAAATAAATCTCCTTTTTATTATAATATATTTATTGTATTAACAGATATTGTATTAACAGATAACAGATATTAACAGATATTAGGGGACTGGAGGCTAAAGCATATAAGGAACGGTTGCTGGAATTGGGTATGTCTAGTTTAATGAAGAGAAGGACGAGGGGGGACATGATAGCAGTGTTCCAATATCTCAGGGGCTGCCCCAAAGAAGAGGGAGTCAAGCTATTCTCCAAAGCACCAGAAGGCAGGACAAGAAGCAACGGATGGAAACTGATCAAGGAGAGAAGCAACCTGGAACTAAGGAGAAACTTCCTGACAGTTAGAACAATTAACCAGTGGAACAATCTGCCTCCAGAAGCGGTGAATGCTCCAACACTGGAAGTTTTTAAGAAGAGACTGGACAGCCATTTGTCCCAAATGGTATAGGGTCTCCTGCCTGAGCAGGGGGTTGGACTAGATGACCTCCAAGGTCCCTTCCAACTTTATTATTATTATATATCCAAGCAACGGCTGCACGCAATAGAAGCCAACATTTTTTTTTATTTATTAAAAATGTTTTGATCATTTCCGGCTTGGCATTCTATAACACAACAATTATCCCTGCCACATCAAACACACACATGTGCTGCAAAAGTTGTCTTAATAGAAAATCGCATCCCTCCATCACTTCCCACATAGATCACCAACATATTGTGGATCAAAATGACTAAGAAAATATTGCATTAGAAACGTATTGTTGTTATTATTATTATTGTTATTATTTTGCCCTGGTTTTTTTTCCTGTAGTTGGAGAGAGTGATATATAAGCTTGAAAGGCTGAATCAGATTCTGGGGTTCGGTCCAAATTTTACCCAAGACACACAGCGATGGAAACAGACATATATTTTTTCCCCCGTTGATCAAAACATTATCCACCATGTGCAAACACAATAAAGTTACTACGGTACAAGCTGTAACTTTTCTAGTTTTGCCTGCAATCAAAAAAAGTTCTTAAAAAAATTAAAGAGGTCGGCTGGCCTTAATATTTGTTCTCTTTAAAATTCACTTTTGCTGAGGTTTATTACAACATAAAATACAATGAGAATAAAGATTAGAAAAGGGTGGGAGGGGACGTGCAGAAAAAAAAACACAGATCAAAAATCGTCGTCTTCCAAATCTTTCTATCTAAGTAAAATGCTATCTAAGTAATATTTACAGCCTCTGCTTCAGCATTTAGTTGTTACAAGCCCTTTCAATAACGACACAAATATTTAATCTTCAAAACTAAGTTTAATTTTTTCCCCCTTCTATTTCAAGTCTGAAAATCAGAAGCGGTTTTCCAGTGGAAA
>JALGBA010000029.1:60000-152500 GCA_023970755.1 Azemiops feae
ATTTTCAATGGCTGGGAGTTCAGATTTTGGACTGGACTCTAGAAAGGAATTTCTGGATTTTTCAATGGCCAGGAGTTCAAATTTTGGACTGGACTCTAGAAAGGAATTTCCAGATTTTCAATGGCCGGGAGTTCAAATTTTGGACTGGACTCTAGAAAGGAATCTCCAGATTTTCAATGGTCGGGAGTTCAAATTTTGGACTGGATTCTAGAAAGGAATTTCTGTATTTTCAATGGCTGGGAGTTCAGATTTCGGACTGGACTCTAGAAAGGAATCTCCAGATTTTCAATGGTCGGGAGTTCAAATTTCGGACTGGATTCTAGAAAGGAATTTCTGTATTTTCAATGGCCGGGAGTTCACATTTTGGACTGGACTCTAGAAAGGAATTTCCAGATTTTCAATGGACGGGAGTTCACATTTTTTGACTGGACTCTAGAAAGGAATTGCTGGAATTTTCAATGGTTGGGAGTTCAAATTTTGGACTGGACTCTAGAAAGGAATTTCCAGATTTTCAATGGCCGGGAGTTTGAATTTTGGACTGGACTCTAGAAAGGAATTTCTAGATTTTCAATAATTTCTTGAAGGAATTGGGCATGTCTAGTTTAATGAAGAGAAGGACGAGGGGAGATATGATAGTCGTGTTCCAGTATTTGAGGGGCTGCCCCAAAGAAGAGGGAGTCAAGCTATTCTCCAAAGCACCTGAAGGCAGGACAAGAATCAACGGATGGAAACTCATCAAGGAGAGAAGCAACCTAGAACTAAGGAGGAATTTTCTAACGGTGAGAAGAATAAACCAATGGAATGACTTGCCTTTAGAAGTTGTGGGTGCTCCATCACTGGAGACTTTCAAAAAGAGACTGGTTTCATTTATCTGAAATGGTATGGGGTTTCCTGCCTGAGCAGGGGGTTGGATTAGATGACCTCCAAGGTCCCTTCCAACTCTGTTATTCTGTTACAGGGACCTTTTAAGCCACATCCTTTCAGAGTACTCTGAAATATTTCCTAATTTCTTTTTATAAATTTTCAGGTTTCTCCAAGAAAGGGCTGCTGTGATAACTCTGCTGGGATTTCAAACGAAAGCTTTGTAAACCCCCCCCCCCCAAAAAAAAAAAAAAGCTCCAGCATTTGGTAAATTCGCTCCAGCAACTTCCTAACCAGGGCCTCTGCAAGTCATTCTGAGTAAATTTTGCAAAACGAAACATTATTTATTCCTAAAGCTACATGTGTGCATGAGTTTTTGCTGGGGGGGGGGGGGGAAAGACCAATTACTTTCCTGAGGACAAGCCAGACGCGATAAAATAATATACTTTTTTGTTTATTATTATTAACCCGTGGTTACCATTATGGGCTCCAAAGTTGTATCGAAAAGCTGTCGGTAATTCCTTAACACGACTCAAGGACGTCAGCCAAATATAATGGGAATAATCGGGAGTGCCCCAATGAACGGTAACACCAGAAGTTGTGTCTGGCTTCGGAGAGTTTATCTAACTCTGGGACCGAGTGCATTTAAAACTTTCCTTCCTTGCCATGCAGTGACTGCCGTTCCTGGTTTCAATCAGGATGACGGAAGGGAAAGAACTGCTTTGAAATTAAAATCCCGTTTGGAGGGAAGACAGGAAAGTTCACAGGCAATAAAGCATTTGTACATCCCAGCAAACTGGGCAGTTCATTCACTTAAGAGATAACAGCCCCTTTCGCTGCTTCCAGCGACTTCAAACGGGCGGCCGTTTGTTCGTCCAGTCAGTGGCACCGAACAAAACGTATTCCTTCCAAAGGTTTATTGTGCTATTGTTGTGATTGTTATTCAAAGGTATTCCTTCCAAAGTTTTATTGTGCTCTTGTTGTTATTGCTATTCAAAGGACTTGTATTTCGGTCCGCCACGGTATAAAAAAGATGCTGAGACTCTGGAAAGAGTGCAGAGAAGAGCAACGAAGATGATCAGGGGGCTGGAGGCTAAAACATATGAAGAGCGGTTGCAGGAATTGGGTATGTCTAGTTTAATGAAGAGAAGGACGAGGGGGGACATGATAGCAGTATTTCAATATCTCAGGGGCTGCCCCAAAGAAGAGGGGGTCAAGCAATTCTCCAAAGCACTTGAGGGCAGGACCAGAAGCAACGGATGGAAACTAATCAAGGAGAGAAGCAACCTGGAACTAAGGAGAAATTTCCTGACAGTTAGAACAATTAACCAGTGGAACAACCTGCCTCCAGAAGTTGTGAATGCTCCAATATTGGATGTTTTTAAGAAGAAATTGGACAACCATTTGTCTGAAATGTTATAGGGTTTCCTGCCTGAGCAGGGGGTTGGACTAGAAGACCTCCAAGGTCCCTTCCAACTCTGTTTATTCTGTTCCTGGACTCTGCTGTGATCATGATGGTTTTGCTGTTCACTTATCAAAACGTGAGCGAAGTTAGCTTTACATTGGGAGGGGGGGTCCAACCTTGGCAACTTTTAAGACCTGACTCCCAGAATTCCCCAGCCAGCAAGGAATTCTGGGAGTTGAAGTCCACAAAGCCTTCAAGCTGCCAAGGCTGGACGCTCCTGCGCCTGGATTGCCAAAAGTCAAAGTCCCTGCCAATAAAAGATATATATATCTTTTTTAGCCATAGAAATATATTGGAGTTCCAACCTTAATTTGTTACACACGCACACACACACCCCCAACCAAACAGACACCTATCCAGCACGAAGAGGGGGTGGGAAAGGGTTGCCCGTTTGAGTACTTACATTTTTCAGCTTTCTGCCACCGTCAAGATTCCTGCGACAGAAAGGAGGAAAAACATTTCAGAAAGCAGAAATTCCTTCCACGGTTTGTATAACGAGAGAGATCACATGTTTCCCCCTCGGCAGGATGTGTCTGCTGGCTATTCAGCACGTGACGAAAGCGACTGGAGCAATTTATTGATTTGACAGCGTGGAAGCACAATTTTCAAGAGCCACTTCGATCCGCCCGGCCGATATTTGAGTTTCCAAAGAATTAAAATTAAAAAAAAAAATCCTCCACCGAAATCAACGGAGGCAAGGCCGTCCAAAGCCTGGCGGGCAAAAGAAAGAATAAACAGGACGGGTCCTTGGTGCCCTCTGAGCTGGGTGGTTTTCTTGCAGACGTTTCGTTACCCAGCTAGGTAACATCATCAGTGCTGGAAGGGAGGGGGGTTTGATCTTTAGCACTGATGATGTTGTCTAGTTGTGTAATAAAAGGTCTGCAAAAAAGAACCAAGCCCAGAGAGCACCAAGGACCCCATAGTCCTTTTCCTCCTCCTCCTCTCCACACACTTCTAACACTGATTATGTTACCTACTTGGGTAATAAAACGTCTGCAAGGAAACAAACAAGTTCAGAGAGCACTAAGGACCCCACTGTCATTGTCCTCCTCCTCCTCCTCCTCTCTGCAAATCCCACTCCCTTCTAGCACTGATGATGTTACCTAGTTTGATAATAAAACGTCTGCAAGGAAACAACCAAGTTCAGAGAGCACCAAGGACCCCACAGTCCTCCTCCTCCTCCTCCTCCTCTCACAAATTCCACTCCCTACTAACAATGATTATGTTACTAAGTTGGGTGATAAAATGTCTGCAACAAAACAATCAAGCTCAGAGAGCACCAAGGACCCCCCAGTCGTCGTCGTCGTCATCCTCCTCCTCCTCCTCCTCCTCCTCCTCCTCCTCCTCTCCCCTTCCCTTCTAACACTGATGATATTACCTAGCTGGGTAACAATATGTCTCCAAGAAAACCCACCAAGCTCAGAGAGCACCAAGGACCCCCTCATGTCAACCCTGAGCTACAAATGTTCTCCTTTATCAGAAAATAAACATTCTTCCAACTGGAACAGCTTGCTAGAGTTGGAGGCAAATTTATGGCGCTCCGCCACCGTTCAGTTGTTTTAGGGAGGTAGGATGGAGAGCAAATGTGGATATTTTGCGACGCCTTGTAAGCCAAAGCAGCAAAGACTGGACGGCTCGTTCACAGACGTTCACAGACGTTCCTTCCTTCACTGTCCACGGGGAAGACTCGGTCACAAAGCAGAATCAGAAACTTGTCTCAAGCAGAAGTGATGGGAGACAAAAGTAACCTGGAGCATATTTTGCCACAATCTCCCTCTTAGATGCCCAGACAGGAAGCTCGGGGTTTCACGAAACTCAGCACACAACTGAATCTAGAATCTTGTGTGTCTTTTTGAGCCAAAAGTCAGGACTGTCAGCACGGAACAGAAGGCTACTGTTCATCGACAGCTCATCATCCAGGAAACAGCTGGGATAGGATTTTTGTGGGAAATTACAGCCAGCTAGGAAGAATCTGGGATTAGGAAGGATTGTCAGAGCAGCCTTCTCTTGCAGGCCATTTGCTTTGATTTTAGCTTACCCTTGACTCATCAGGAGCCTGTGAGCTAAGCTTAGTTGAATAAAGAGCACGACCTTCTGGATAGCGTTTAGATTAAGTGAAATCCAGAGGTTGCCACGATGGGCGGGTCACCCTTCCGAATGCTGGGTGAGCAGGACAGTTGCTGGGGAGATAGAACAACAAAGGGAATATTAAGGCTCTCAGCCACTTTGATTTGGTGGCATCAAAACTTGGAATGCAGAGAAAGAAGACCCCCCCCCCAAAAGTCAACAGCCCTTCTTTCGCGTTCCTCTAACATCCTCGTTCTCGTGAACGATGCAGCAGACAAAAGGGAGAAGAACGGTTGAATCAACGGCTTCTACACGCTCAAACGTTTCCAGAAGCAAAGGGGCCAACTTGTCTGTCATGGATACTGTGACAGACAGTATCGCACCATTTGCAGGGTGTCCAAGTGTCCAGCCAACAGGACTGAGCCAAGGGAAGAAATACAGCCGATTCTGAAAAGAGCTTATGAAAGCCATCGCGAAAGGCAGCAGACTTAGATTTCAGAAAAGGCAGGCACAGCCACACTTCTCTGTGCATTAAGGATTCACCTGTGGAGATGGTTACCAGCATCAAATTCCTGGGTGTGCAGCTAACGAGTAGGCTGGCTTGGTCGCTCAACAGCGAGACACTGGTGAAGCGGGCACAGCAGCGCCTGCATTTTCTGCGTCGCATGAGAAAAGCACATCTTCCTTCCCCTGTCCTGACCACTTTCTACAGGGGGACGATCGAGAGCCTCCTGTCATACAGCATCACAGTCTGGTTTGGAGGCATCACTGCTTCGGACAGGAAGGCGGTGCAGAGAGTGGTGAGGACGGCCGAAAAGATCATTGGCAGTTCCCTCCCTCCCATCCAGGACATAGCACAGAAGCGCTGCTTCAGCAGGGTCCGTAAGATTATCTGGGACACTACACATCCTCTTCACGACCTGTTTTCCTTGTTACCTTCTGGGAGGAGGGGGCTTCGTGGTATCCGTAGCAGAACATCCAGATTCAGCCATAGTTTCATTCCGTACAGCATTAACCTTGTGAACTCTCAAGCTTCCTCCTTCCGTTATGTATTCAAGATGGACAGTGTTTAATATTTATTTGTTATGTATATGTAGGGGCGTGGGTCTATACGTATGTTGTACATAGTATGTTTTAGGTGTGTGTCATGTATGTGTTTCACTTTGAGAGCGGGCAACTAAATTTCATTTTTGATGTGTGCCGTTGTGCCCACAGTAGAAAAAGGACAATAAAGGTTATCTTATCTATCTATCTTATCAGACCCCAAGCATCCATAGATCTTCTTCCCCCTACTGCTTAGGACTACAAGTAATTCTACCAGGGTTGGTGCTCCTTTCAACATACTAGAATAGATTCTAGGCAGGATCGGAGTCCACTGATGAATCATAGAATCATAGGGCTGGAAGAGATTTGAAGATCTTCTAGTCCAGCCGCTGCCCAAAGCGGGAGATCTTATCCCATCCCAGACAAATGGCCGTCCAATCTTTTCTTGGAAACTTTAAGAGAATACAACATGAAAACATGACCGATGCAGATGGTCCTCGACTTACAACCGTCGTGTTTAGCTCAACATTTCTAAGTGAGGCATTTGCCAGGTGAGTTTGGCCCCGTTTGACGACTTTTCTCGCCACCGTTGCTAAGTGAGTCACTGCAATTGTTAAGTTAGTAACCCGGTCGTTAAGTGAATCTGGCTTCCTCCCATGGACTTTGCTTGACAGAAGGTCGCAAAAGGGAATCACGTGATCCCTGGAGACACTGCAACTGTCATAAATACGAGTCAGTTGCCAAGCGTCTGAATTTGGATTGTGGGACCACGGAGATGCTGCAACGGTCGTAAGTCTGAAAAAACGGCCCCAAGTCCCTTTTTTTCAGTGCCATCGTAACTTCGAACGGTCACAAAAGGGACTGTTGTAAGTCGAGGACGACCTGCAATGGATCGAACAGCTCAAAATTTCTTTCTACACATCCTTATATTCCAGGTATGTTATCCTCTTGGGATTCCAGAAACATCTGTTGAGTTTTCCACTTACTTGGTTGTCGTTCGGCTTGTGCAAGACTCCTGCAAGTCTCCTGGGTCAAACAGCTGAGATTCCTTCAGTCCCACTTCCCTACAACCTCTTAAGAAGAAGGCAATGTTGTCCTGAAAGGAAAAATAAAATAGGACACTTGCATAGTTGCCCCAAACGTCCTTTTTTATGAAAAAGGCAACTGGACTTTTTTCCCCCTTGAAGACGTTGCGCTTCTCCTCCGAGTCAGAATTGAACGGTGAAGGACAGAAGGATTTATATTCTTTGCAGTCATCTGGACGTTAGTGCTCTTTCTGAGAGTCGTTGAGGCCACTTGGAGGTTTATCTGTGCCCTGAGGGTCACCTGAAGGGTGCAAAATGGGTGTTGGAACTTTCTTGGAACTGCTGAAAGGACTGTGTTGTAGACTGGAGATAGATGGTGTCGTATCCCTCCCTCTCTGTTGAGGGAGGGCTGCTCAGTCTTAATGTAGATGGCCTCTTGGACCCCTCTTTCAGCAGTTCCAAGAAGGTTCAAAGAAAAACAAGAAAGTCCCCTTGCCTGGTGAAAAAGCACCTTCTCTCCTTGACTAGTTTCCATCCGTTGCTCCTTGTCCTGCCTTCAGGTGCTTTGGAGAATAGCTTGACCCCCTCTTCTTTGGGGCAGCCCCTGAGATACTGGAATGCTGCTATCATGTCACCCCTCGTCCTTTTCTTCATTAGACCTGGTACATTAAACTAGAAATTAGGAAATATTTCACCAACCGAACGAGGGACTACATACGAGACATACGAGAGAAGAATCCTCCAAGTTATGGCTTCAAGTATTTACATCTTGAAAGGGCCAGTTAGCAAAAAAGTGTGTGTCTGCATGTATGCATCTTCTGATCATTTGGTCCACTTAAGACTAACCCCAGGTTAATGGCAAGCCAATGATTTGTACCTGAATATATTCCCTCTGCAACCATGGTCTCCGTTTTTTAATGGAAGCAGTTAAAGGTCCAATTATTGAAACCTCGTAGTAATCATAATAATCATAATAATCATAATAATAATAATGTCCTTCCCACTGTATTTCAGCACTGCAGGATTTCGTGTCCATCGGCCCATATTATTAAAAAAAAAATAAAAAAATAAAACCCAGTAAGACATTAGTTCCACTGAAATCAAAGGCAAGGAACCATCTGCATAATCAGCAATGGAATTTTAAAGAAGAACACATGTACACATTTTTACAGCTTTTCCAGCACTCATTGTTTGTCGGCTAGTGCTTTTCTGTGCCAGGGAAAAAAGGGAGAGAGGGAGATGTTAGGAAATTAAGGAGAAACTTCCTAACATTGAGGACAATTAACCAGTGGAACAGCTTGCCTTTGGAATGGAATGGAATGGAATGGAATAGAATAGAATAGAATAGAATAGAATAGAATAGAATAGAATAGAATAGAATAGAATAGAATAGAATAGAATAGAATAGAATAGAATAGAATAGAATAGAATTAGAATTAGAATTAGAATTAGAATTAATTAGAATTAGAAATAGAAATAATAGAATAGAATAGAATAGAATTAGAATTAGAATTAATTAGAAATAGAAATAGAAATAGAAATAGAAATAGAAATAATAGAATAGAATAGAACAGAATAGAATAGAATAGAATAGAATAGAATAGAATAGAATAGAATAGAATAGAATAGAATAGAATAGAATAGAATAGAATAGAATAGAAGCTGGAAGGGACCTTGGAGGTCTTCTAGTCCAGCCCCCCGCTTAAGCAGGAGAACCTATACCATTTCAGACCAGTCTAGTCTCTTCTTAAAAACCTCCAGTGATGGAGCACCTACGATTTTTGAAGGCAACTTCTGTTCCACTAGTTAATTGTCCACACTGTTAGGAAGTTTCTCCTTAATTCCAGGTTGCTTCTCTCCTTGTTTAGTTTCCAAAAATAACAGTTGGAAGGGATCTTGGAGGTCTTCTAGTCCAACCCTGTGCTCAAGCAGAAGACTGTCAGGAAGTTTCTCCTTAATTCTAGGTTGCTTCTCTCTTTGTTCAGTTTCCAACCATTGTTTCTTGTCCTGCCCTCTGGTGCTTTGGAGAATAACGTGACCCCCTCTTCTTTGTGGCAGCCCCTCAAATACTGGAACACTGCTATCATGTCACCCCTATTTCTTCTTTTCTTTGGACTAGCCAAACCCAAGTCCTGCAGCCGTTCTTCGTATGTTTTAGTCTCCAGAAGTTGTAGGGTTTCATCACTGGAGACTTTCAAAAAGAGACTGGTTTCATTTATCTGAAATGGTCTAGGGCAGGGGTAGGCAACCTTGGCTCTTTTATGACTCATAGACTTCAACTCCCAGAATTCCTGAGCCAGCCTGGCTCAGCATGGAAACTTCTCCCTTTTCCCTCAGTGTGGCTGGCTCAGGAATTCTGGGAGTTGAAGTCCACGAGTCATAAAAGAGCCATGGTTGCCTACCCCTGGTCTAGGGTCTCCTGCTTGAGCAGGGGGCTGGACTAGAAGATCTCCAAGGTCCCTTCCAGCTCTATTCTGATGGATGGATGGATGGATGGATGGATGGATGGATGGATGGATGGATGGATGGGGTGTTATGTCCTTACACCGAAAACTAGGAGGGGTAGGAAAGGGCTTTGACTAAGCTTGAGGAGATCTGCTTCAAGCTTGCTTTCAGTCATGAATATTCACTGGTTTTAACAGGGCTGGTGGCCAAAAGGAAGGGAGAAGGAGATGCTGAGTTTGCTTCCTTGAGGAAGGGCAGAACATACATTGAGCAAACAAACTGTCAGATCTGAAGAAGCAGATCCACATGTTAAGCTCCAGTTAAGATGATTTATGGCTGAAGCCTATCCACAAGAATCTAGTCAATGAACCATCAGCACTAAATTGGCGCTAGATAAGAGACAACCGGAATTTCAAGTGAGGTTGGACATAAATTGCTTGCTGGAATGTAATGACTCCGGGCTGATTATTTACTAGGACTCCGCCTCCAGGCTCTGCATGTCGTTCTTCTTCTACGCAAGTACTTAAATAAAAATATACACCAGGGCTTTAAAGATGAATTAATTTAATCAGAATAGAGCTGGAAGGGACCTTGGGGGTCTTCTATCTAGTCCTCAAGCAGGAGACCCTAGACCATTTCAGATAGATGGCTGTCCAGTCTTTTCTTAAAAACCTCCAGTGATGGAGCACCCACAACTTCTGGAGGCAAGCAGTTCCACTGGTTAATTGTTCTCACTTTCAGGAAATCTCTCCTTAATTCTAGGCTGCTTCTCTCCTTGATTAGTTTCCATCCATTGTTTCTTGTCTAGCCTTCTGGTGCTTTGGAGAATAGTTTGACCCCCTCTTCTTTGTGGCAGCCTCTCAAATACTGGAACACTGCTGTCATGACCCCCCTATTCCTTCTTTTCCTTAGACTAGCCAAACCCAAATCCTGCAACCGTTCTTTGTATGTTTTAGTCTCCAGGCCTTTAATCAGCTTCGTGGCTCTTCCCTGCACTTTTTCCAACGCTCAACATCATTTTTGTCATGTGGTGACCAAAACTGGACGCAGTATATTCCAAGTGTGGCCTCATTAAGGCTTTATAAAGCGGCACTAATGCTGTACGTGATTTTGATTCTGTGCCTCTGTTTATCCAACCAAGGATTGTAATTAGCTGTTTTTGGCTGCCACCGCCGCACATTAATCAATTAATTGTAACTATCAAAACTGTTCCTTTCTCTGCATTATCTATCAGCTATCTATCTATCTATCTATCTATCTGTCTGTCTGTCTGTCTGTCTGTCTGTCTGTCTGTCTGTCTGTCTGTCTGTCTGTCTGTCTGTCTGTCTGTCTGTCTGTCTGTCTGTGTCTGTCTGTCTGTCTATCTATCTATCTATCTATCTATCTATCCACACATTTTGGTGGGATAGTTTAGTATATAAATGTACAAAATTGGTTTTTCCCCCCTAAAATGGATGAAATGGATGTTCCTCAGAAAGGTAACGAGTGACACATTTACAAATGAAGAGCCTGGGGTGTGTGTGTGTTACTCTCCCAATAATTTTTAAGACACGAAGGGGGGGGGGTGTAAAGAAACACCAGCAAGCACTTTAAACGTGAACGTTCATGAAGATTACAGATCGTGGCTTAGATCTGCCCACCGCAATCCGTGCATATGTGGTTCAGCCATAAATTGAGTTAATGGCATAAGACTCAGCTTTAAGGTGCTTGTTCCCACCCCAAGCCACAAATGATGGATTCAGTGGTTCACCCTTCAGCTCCTTGGTTCAGATCTCAACGCACAGCTGTAACTTCCAAAAATACAGCTGCAAGCAAAGAGCTTTTAAGAGGTTTTCTCATCCGGTTCACACAAAACGAGACTTGTTTGTTATTGCTTTAGCCTGTCACGTCAACCCACTGGCTGTGGCTTAAAAACAAATGATGATTTAGCACTCTGCGCAAACTGAGCTAATTATTAGTCAACAATTAGTACAGGGGGTCTTCAAACTTGGCCCTTTTATGACTTGTGGACTTCAGCTCCCAGAATTCCTCAGCCAGCAAGCCTGGCTAAGGAATTCTGGGAGCTGAAGTCCACGAGTCGTGAGGTGGCCAAGGTTGAAGACCCCTCCTTCAACATACCTTTGCTTAGCCATTCTACTTCCACCAAGTTGCCTTACATCAGGGGTCTTCAAACTTGGCCCTTTTATAACTTGTGGACTTCAGCTCCCAGAATTCCTCAGCCAAGTCAACTTCAACTCCCAGAATTCCTCAGCCAGCGTGCCTGGCTGAGGAATTCTGGAAGTTGAAGTCCACAAGTCATAAAAGGGCCAAGTTTGAAGACCCCTGAATTAGTAGCTTAACAAGGGTGTCAACCTAACTATCATCTTAGCTTTCATCAGCCTGGATACTTCATTGGATTGTTTAAAGAATTTTATTTTTGTTTCTTTCTTCGTTGGTTGGTTTGCTGCCCATCCCACTTTAAAGGCAACATGAAAAACAATAGAACCATATGATAAATATTTCTATGTATTGTTAAAAGAAGAATGAAATTACAAACAAAGGTGAAATTTGGAGTAAAAGATGGGGAGGGAGGGAGGGAGAAATATTGGCCGGGGTGGAGGGAAGTGGAAATTCCCAAGTCTGTTAGTACGTACTCTCCCTACAGATGGTCCTCGACATACATTTCATTTAGTGACTGTTCAAAGTTACAACAGCCCTGAAAAAAGTGACTTACGACCTGCAGCATCCCCCTGGTCAGGTGATCAAAATTCAGAGGCTGGGCAACTGGCATGTACTTAGGACGGTTGCAGTGTCCCCCGGGGTCACGTGATCCCCTTTTGCGAACTTCTGACAAGCAAAGTCACCGGGGGAAGCCGGATCGCCTTAACAACTGGGTTACTCCCTTAACAACTGCAGTGATCCACTTATAGTAACTCTACCCTGCAGATTAGGGGAAAAAGCTAGCCAAGGATTTATTAATCAACAAACAAACAAAAGTTATAGGCCACCCATCTTACTTCAAGGTAATCCCTTTTTTTAAAAAAACTTTGTGAACATTATCTAGCACTAGATCATCTCGCCGAAATTATCTGTGGCCTGCTTTTTCTGGGACCACCCCTGAACGATGCACGTCTTAAAGACAAAGGACTCTCTTTTTCCGTGCTGCCTCTGGATCGTGGACCTTAGCTTCCCCCTGTTTTGGTGCTGCAGTTGAAAAGTTACAGGAAGAAAGCCACTTCTCAACATGAAACAAACGGATGAAACGTTTTAAGAGTGAATTTAGCTCGCCAGCTGGCAAGCTGTAGCAAATCTCTCGTAAACAGTATTGCTTCTTCATGCAAGGCCATCCATCATTCTCCTTCCCCCACCACACACGCACACCCTTCCAGTTTTCTGCTCTTCTCCTCCGGCGTCAAATGAAGCAATGCTATCTTTCATGTCAAGCCGATCAATAGGAACCACCAGCTGTCCCCGAGGTCCCCCCCAACGGCGAGCATAAACATGGAGATGAAGAAGACGGTCATGGCCCGATGGCCACCAAGCATGAAACTGGTGTTCAGTGGTTTTGCTGCAGCTGAAGCCCAGCGTGGCTGCCGACGGGGAACAAGGGACCGGCGGTAGCCATGACGCCTGCCCCTCGGTGGCTTACTCCCCAAAGCAAGCAACGAAACAGCCGGAGCTGCCACAGATGCATTGATGCTTGCCGAAGTTCACTGCCTTCCTCAAATTCCTTTCCTCTTTTTTTTCAAAATTAAACATCCACTTCTCACTTGCCAAAGGACACATTTCAGCAAACTCTTAATAGTCTAGCTGGCTTTCTTGAGCCAAACACAAAGGACTCTGCGCTGGTGGGGATACTACTGCTAAATAGTTCAGATTCACGGCCTTGAGTTTTTCCTGCTGTTATACAAAATAAAGAAGATAAGCAAAATCCTTATGTCAACTTCAGGGTCTCTCTCTCTCTCTCTTTCACACACACACACACACAGACACAAAGCAGACAACCAGGGTGGTGTAGTAGTAAAGGCGATGGACTAGGACCAAGAACATCCAGATTGGAGTCCTCAATCCAGCTGAGTGATTTTGGACCAGTCCCTCTCTTTAAGCCTACATCTATCAAACTGAATTAGACCACCATGGCAGATTATGGGACCTTGGAGGTCTTCTAGTCCAGCCTCCTGCTCAAGCAGGAGACCCTGTGCCATTTCAGACAAGTGACTGTCCAGACTCTTCTTAAAAGCCTCCAGTGATGGAGCACCCACAACTTCTGGAGGCAACTTCTGTTCCAGGATAGAGTTACTATAGGTTTAGGGTTACATCACCATGAACTCGGAGAGCAAAATGGACATCGCCAACAAATTCGGAGTGCTTGGGTATGGTTAGGAGGACACTGACTTTTCTAGCCTGCCCTATCTATGTTTCCTGATAAAATACATGGGGAAATCCCACTGGAGGAAAATTCCACTTAGGGCAGTGATGGCGAAACTTTTAGAGACCGAGTGCCCAAACTGCAACCCAAAACCCACTTATGTATCGTCGGGTGCCAGGTGGGCGTGGCCCGTTGGGTGAGTGTGGCCCATTGGGTGGGCGTGGCTTCAGTGGTAACGGCAGACTGGGTGGGACTAAAAAGTTCAATCAATCAGTTCCAACTTTGCAAGATCTTTTTTTTCCCCGCGAGAAGTTGAAATTGATTGATTGAACCTTTTTTTTTTTTGCACACGGCGGCGGAGGCCTAAAGCGAAAAGGTTTTATAAAACCCAGCTGAAGGCCTAGGACTGGGGCGAGGGTGCATGTACCCACAGAGAGGGCTCTGCGGGCCATCTGTGGCACGCGTGCCATAGGTTCACCATCACGGCCCTAGACCATTTCAGACAAATGGCTGTCCAGTCTCTTCTTAAAAGCCTCCAGTGTTGGAGCATTCACAACTTCTGGAGGCAGGTTGTTCCACTGGTTAATTGTTCTCACTGTCAGGAAGTTTCTCCTTAGTTCCAGGTTGCTTCTGGTTAGTTTCCACCCGTTGCTTCTTGTCCTGCCTTCTGGTGCTTTGGAGAACATGATCATGATCATGATCATCTTCTCTGCCTTGCACCTACCAACATTTATTAATAAAAATAATAAAGGCGGGCTGTATATACGTAAATAAATAATAGGAACAACATGGACTCATCCATATGTATAAAAAAGGGGGTGGAGCTTCCTGCATTCTCAATACAATATTTTCCCACAGTGAAACAGCAACCTAAACTTCTCCCATGGCATTCTTTCCAAAATATGTCCCAATTTTCTGCTAAGCCTTTAATCTAACAGCTATTTTAAATCCCTAACACAGTAAGGAATAAATCTTCCTGTGTCCCTTTAAAAACAAACAAGCCTTAACTCCAGCGTAATATATAAAAGATACAAACGAATGGTGATTTATTCCTGATCCGGATCTTTTCAAATATTTTTATGCAACAGCTTTGCTTACACAAGCCTTATACCCCATGGCTCAAGCTAGGCAAGTTTGGGCTATTTCCTCTTGGTTTTTTTTGTTTTTTTAATCTTTCCAAGGAAAAACATTCCAAGGGTCAATACGGGCTTAGAAATTCAGCGAAAGAGCTATTAAGAATCGTTATCAGGAATCTTTTCGTCTAAGATCTTCTATTTCTGATGTCTAAAGCAAGGCCTGGATAAGCAGCAGACTCTGGGTGATGGTCAAGAAAAATCGAGTGCTTTATTCGTGATTCGATTGAAAAAATATATATAGAAGAAACAGCCTAAGTGGCTAAAATTGCCCAAGCTGAGAAATTCTGTTCTAGAAATATTGCTTGCTGATGGTCCTCTTGTCTCTTAATATTTCAAAATGAGGCATTATTTTTCATTCCTGAAATCTTTCTGCCTTAAGACCTCTAGGTTCTCTCATCGGATGCTTCTAATGGAAAATGCACCACTTTTATTCCCTTTATAAGGTTTCAAAATGCCCATTTTCACCTATTTTGCATTTTACTAGCTCTAGATACATACGGAGGGATACACAGCAATGAGGGGCGGGGGGAAACATAAAATGTACAGGTAAGGTAAGGTAAGGTAAGATAAGATAAGATAACTTTCATTGTCATTTTTTACTGTGGGCACAACGGCACACATCAAAAATGAAATTTAGTTGCCCGCTCTCAAAGTGAAACACATACATGACACACCTAAACATGCTATGTACAACATATGTATAGACCCACACCCCTACATATACGTAGCAAATAAATATTAAATACTGTCCATCTTGAATATATAACGGAAGGAGGAAGCTTGAGGTATTCCTCAACTTATGATCACAATTCAGCCCAACGCTTTTCGCTAAGTGAGACATTCCTCAAGCGAGCTTTGCCCCATTTCACAACTTTTCCTGCCACCGTTGTTAAGTTAGTTACACCGTTGTTAAGCGAATCCAGCTTCCCCGTTGACTCTGCCTGCCAGAAGGTCGCGAGAGGGGATCCCAGGACCCCAGAGACACGGCGACCGTCATAAATATGAGTCAGTTGCCAAGCGTCTGAAGTTTGATCACGCGACCGCGGGGGATGCTGCCATCATTATAATAAGTGTGAAAAATGGTCCTAAATCCCTTTTTTCAGCGAGCAGCTGGGCAACTGTGCAATTGCATGATGTACAGAACAACAGGGGCATACTTGAAATTTTGTCCAGTTGGGGGTCAAAGAAAACATTTCTGCTCGTTGCCTTTCGATTCCCTTGTCCGGAGATTATGTTTTCATTCCGCCCCTTGAGTCTTTGGCCCCCTCTCGTCCTTTCTTTTTGTTTTGTATCGCCATTTCCGTCAGGAAGAACAAAAGGAAGAAAAACAAGGACTAATTTTTTTTTTGGTACGGATTTGGTAACTATATTCAGACAGTTCCCACTGTAGAAAAGCCAGGTCAGTTCACGTTAATCTCTACTTGGGCCAAGAGACGTTCCCCACTGCCAAGAGTGGGTGGGTGGGTGGGGGGCTTATGCTTTGCCTTATGTACTTGGAAATATGAATAATAAAAATAGACAAAATAACCATAAATGAAGAATCTGAAGTGCTCCAGGGACTTCTAGACAAGCATCGGCCCCACAGAACTCCAGACTTAACAATTGTTGATAAGACAGACAAAAAAAAGTCTGGCGAAGTGGATGTGGCAGTACAGCTGGATTCTCAACTTAACAATAGTCCGTTCAGTGACCGTTCAAAATTGCAACGGCGCAGAAAAAAAGTGAATTCTGACCATTTTTCACGCAACCGTTGCAGCATCCTCATGGTCAGGTGATCAAAATCCAGACAGTTGGCAACTGACTCGTATTTATGACGGCTGCAGCATCCCAGGGTCATGTGATCACCTCTTATGACCTTCTGACAAGCGAAGCCAGTGGGGGGGGGGAAAGCCACATTCACTTAACAACCGGGTTACTAACTTAACAACGACATTTGCCTATCCTGGGTTTTTGGGGAAGGACTCAGTAGGGTGAACAAAAATCCCAATCCTTTTTTTAAAATATATATATATATATATATATATATATATCTGGCTGACTGTGCAACTGACTATAATAATATTTAGTTACGCAAACTGCAGTGGCTGAAATATTAGGCAAAATTCGAAGCCTTTGTTTAGATGACAAGACTTTGCAGCCTGGCAGTCGGAATGCAAAAAGAAAACTAGGCATGGAAAGTAATAAACAAGTTTAAGGATAAACGGCTCCTGCTGATTTATCCCAATTGTTTTGGCACTTGAGCTCACAGGAAGAGCTCGGCGAAGAAATAAACTGATGGGAACTGTAGTTTTAGCAACAACTAAAAATACTCTGTAACGAACAGCTTGAGGGGTTCCACGTCCTGCCTTTGTTCTTAAACCAATACTGATTAAGTGGATTATAGGGTCTGCTCCTTCTCTGGATATATTTGCTTCGCTTAGAGAAACCAGGATTAGCCACTATTTTATTCGACTGCAAAGGTATGGTTAGAATAGAATAACAGAGTTGGAAGGGACCTTGGAGGTCATCTAGATAAACCCCCTGCTCAGGCAGGAAACCCTAGACCACTTCAGACAAATGGCTGTCCAGTCTCTTTTTAAAAACTTCCAGTGTTGGAGCACCCACAACTTCTGGAGGCAGGTCGTTCCACTGGTTAATTGTTCTCACTGTTAAGAAGATTCTCCTTAGTTCTGGGTTGGTTCCCTCCTTGATTAGTTTCCATCAAAATAACAGAATAAAAGAGTTGGAAGGGACCTTGCAGGTCATCTAGTCCAACCCCCTCTACCATTCTGGAGAAATGGCTGTCCAGTCTCTTCTTAAAAACTTCCAGTGTTGGAGCATTCACAGCTTCTGGAGGCAAGCAGTTCCACTGGTTAATTGTTCTGACTGTCAGGAAATTCCTTCTTAGTTCTGACTAAGTTTTGAGTTCTTCGTTATTTACGACGGCCGCAGCGTCCCAGGGGTGACCTGATCCCCTTCTGCGACCTTCCGACAAGCGAAGTCAATGGGGAAGCCGGCTTCACTTAACGACGGTGTTACTAACTTAACAACTGCAGTGATTCGCTTAACAAAGGTGGCTGGAAAGGTTGTAAAATGGGGCAAAGTGTCTCACTTGGCAAAAAATGTTGGGGCTCAACTGTGGTCATAAGTTGAGGAATACCTGTAGGTTTCCCCCCCGCCCCCCCCATTGCTGTGTATACCTCCGTATGTATCTAGAGCTAATATCATGCAAAATAGGTGAAAATGGGCATTTTGAAACCTTATAAGGGGAATAAAAGTGGTGCATTTTCCATTAGAAGCATCCGATGAGAGAACCTAGAGGTCTTAAGGCCGAAAGATTTCAGGAATGAAAAATAATGCCTCCTTTTGAAAAATGAAGAGGCAAGAGGACCAACAGCAAGCAATATTTCTAGAACAGAATGTCTCAACTTGGGCAACTTTAGCCACTTAGGCTGTTTCTTCTCTCTATATATATTTTAATCAAATCAGGAATAAAGCACTCCTAATCAAGGAGAGAAGCAACCTAGAACTAAGGAGAAACTTCCTGACAGTTAGAACAATTAACCAGTGGAACGACTTGCCTCCAGAAGCTGTGAATGCTCCAACAATGGAAGTTTTTAAGAAGAGACTGGACAGCCATTTGTCTGAAATGGTCTAGGGTTTCCTGCCTGAGCAGGTAGTTGGACTAGATGACCTCCAAGGTCCCTTCCAACTTTTTTTATATTATTATTATTATTATTATTATTATTATTATTATTATTATTATTATTATTATTATTATTATTATTATTATTATTATTATTATTATTATTATTATTATTATTATTATTATTATTATTAATTATTGTTGTTGTTGTTGTTATTGTTATTATTATTATTATTATTATTATTATTATTATTATTATTATTATTATTATTATTATTATTATTATTGACAATCACCCAGAGTTTGCTGCTTATCCAGGCCTGCAGTGATTCACTTAACGCCTGTGGCGAGAAAGGTCGTAAAACGGGGCAAAATTCACTTAAGAAATGTTTCACTTAGCAACAGAAGTTTTGGGCTGCATTGTGATGGTAAGTTGAGGACTACCTGTATCATACAAATTCTCGGGGCCTGTGCTTATTCGTCTATTTCAAGGAACAACAACAAAAAAACCGTTACTCCTTTATCCGCAAAGCAGCCATCCATGATAGTTTGTACGTGGAAACCTGGATGACAAAACAGCTTTAACCGAGACCAAACGTATGAATGGCTGGGCACATGATGAACAGATGGTTAATTCTCCCTCTTTTGCAAGGGAATTAAGCCTGCAGTAAATTCTGCCCTTTCTTAATCGATGTAAGTTTTGTAAGATCATTTTGTAAGCTCTTCTTTATCATACAGCTAAGATTTTGCTGGTCGCTTATTTTCTGACCGGGCTATTTTTGCTTTTGGCCGGCTCAACTTATCATTTGTTTCGTGAAGCTCAGTCCTAAGCAACAGAATGAAAAGACCCTGGCCAGAATCCAACCTGGGTGACTTAAATCAATGGGATTTAAGTGTGTCAGATCGCAGCCATTCCGGCTTTCTCCACGCTGTGTGTTTGGCGTCATATTATCTTTGCATTAAGAATCTCTCAATTCCCTCCTCGGGTACCACCAACGTATCTAGGAACCCATCTGATCGTTGTGCCTTTATTTTATTCCCAACTTTTTAAAAAAGGAAAAACAAAACAAAACACGGTCAGCACTTGGCAAAGGCCGAGGTGGGAAAAGAAGAGAGAATGGAGAAAGAAGGAAGATTTCAGGAGCGGTCTAAACAAGCCTATTCTGCTGTTGTTTATTTGCGGGGGGCTCTGCAGAAGAGGGGACAGACAACGCCTCCCCCCCCAAAAAACCCGTAGTTCATAAACATGGAGACGATCTTGGAAGACTTCCTTCTGTTCCCAAGGCACAGGTAGTCCTCGGCTTACGACCACAATTGAGCGCCCAGTTGTCTGTCGCTAAGCGAGGCATTTTGTTAAGGGAGTTTTGCCCCATGTTACGACTTCCCTTGCCACAGTTCTTAAGTTACTTAGCCCGGTGGTTACGTGAACCTGCCTTCTCCACTGACTTGGCTTGTCAGAAGATTACAAATGAGGATTGCGTGTCTCACACACACACACACACGCACGGTCACTGCAACCGTTGTAAATAGGAGTCGGTCGCTAAGCATCTGAATTTTGATCCTGGGGCCCTCGGTGGATGCCGCAACCGTCGTTAAGTCTGAAAAACAGTCATAAGCCACTTTTTTTTCCCAGTGGCCTTGTTATTTCGAACGGCCATCGAAGGAACGGTTGTAAATTGAGGACTATCTGTATTTTACCTCCCTGGAGCGTATTCTCCCCCCCCCTTTTTTTAAAACACACACTATAGCAGGGCTTTTCAACCTTTTCACCCATTGTACCACTTTTAGGATATGGCAATATCCGAGTACCACCAGTCGCCTAGCAAGGTGTCAAAAACTTGATGACCAAAAAAAAGGAAAAAAGTGATAAAGTACAGGTAGTCCTCGACTTACAACAGTTCGCTTAGTGACTGTTCGAAGTTACAATGGCACTGAAAAAAGTGCCCCCCAAGCCACAGCCGAGCAAGACACCTGCCTGCCCACCTGGGGGCGCTCTTCCTCCTGTCCGAGGTTTTCATTGTTGTGAGCATTTCTGTTGAGGATTGGCAGTGGGGGTGGGATGGGGGGGTGTTTGGTTTTTATTCCCCCTGTCTGCTGGGTGGTTGCAGCAGGTTTTGGTCAATTCACATGACCCTGGGACACTGTGACCGTCATAAATATGAATCAGTTGCCAAGCATCTGAATGTAAATCAGAAGACCCTGGAGATGCTGCAACATTCCAGCTAATCGGTGCTTCTTCTGGGCTTAGCAGAAGTGCCAGGATCAGCGCCAAGCTCCAGCTGGAGCCTGGCGCTGATCCTGGCGCTTCTGCTGAGCCCTGACAGCCCCGAAGAAGTGCCAATCACCTGGAAAGTGGCACTGATCCTGGCGCTTCTGCTGAGCCCTGACAGCCCCAAAGAAGCGCCGATCAGCTGGAAAGCGGCACTGATCCTGGCGCTTCCGCTGAGCCCTGACAGCCCTGCAGCTCCAGTCATCTCTCGCTCAGGCGTGTGCGGTGCTGCCACCAGTTCAGTTCATTCCCCTCCCCCGCTACCACTTTTCTAGGATGGTCGCGTACCACCTGCCAGGTGCCAATGTACCACAGGTGGTACCCATACCACTGGTTGAAAAGCCCTGCACTATAGGTCCTGGTTGAAAGAGGTCAAAAAGATTCAAAAATTAAACCAAAAGACCAAAACGCCAGATAAGCAGAGATGAACACCAGAATTAACACCAGATCAACGATCAAGAAGTAAACAATACCTGTAGGAGAAGTGGCAAAACCTGGGGGGGAGGGGGGGGTGAAAAGAGGGATCAGCCTAGAATCTCTATGTAGTCACAAGCGGACGAAATCCAACCCCCTCTTGGATTCCATTGGCCCTTATCTAACGCCAAGCAGGTGCTGACCATTAATTGAAAAGGTTCCTTTGCATAGGTGTGAGTAGCAATAAATCGGTTTAATTGGATCTTCGCTGGAAGGCAGGACAAGAAGTAACGATGGAAACTAACCAAGGAGAGAAGCAACCTAGAACTAAGGAGAAACTTCCTGACAGTTAGAACAATTAACCAGTGGAACTACCTGCCTCCAGAAGCGGTGAATGCTCCAACACTGGAAGTTTTTAAGAAGAGACTGGACAGCCATTTGTCTGAAATGGTATAGGGTTTCCTGCCTGAGCAGGGGGTTGGACTCGATGACCTCCAAGGTCCCTTCCAACTTTATTTATTTATTATTATTATGTATGAAATTGGTCTTTCATACCCGTGTTTCTCCAAAAATAAGACCGGGTCTTCTATTAATTTTTGTTCCAAAAGACGCATTAGGGCTTAGTTTCCGGTTAGGGCTTATATTTGGGGAAATACGGTACTAAATGCGTCCGTCTGGCTGGCGATCTTAACTGGGGCTTATTTTGTGGGGCGGGGCTTATATTACGAGCGTCCTGAAAAATCAGGCTAGGGCTTATTTTCTGGGAAATACGGTACCTAGCAATAGCCAAGGAACTACCAACTCAAACCAACAAGCTAACAGTACACAACAGCCTAGCCATGCCACCACCAAGCATATTCCCACCAATACTGACAGGGCATCCCAGAGCCACCCAGACCTAAACCCCACTCCCTTCTAGCACTGATGATGTTACCTAGTTGGGTAATGAAATGTCTGCAAGAAAACAACCGAATTCAGGGAGCATCAAGGACCCCACAGTTCAAGATGTCAATTTTAGCTTAGGATTTCAGCAATGGTGGGATTCAAATAGGTGAACAACCGGTTCTCTGTGTGGATGCCGCTTCCGGAAGTCCATTCTGGGCCTTGGGCCACAAAAAATTAGCTACCGGTTCTGCCGAAGGGGTGCGAACCGGCTGAATCCCACCACTGGATTTAAGACTGGGCTTTGGGGAAGAATAGCATATTCCTACCATTTTTGGCTATAATATGTTCACCAATCAAAACTTCAAACCTGGATCTGATCAATTCTTAGATCAGAAGCAAGTATGTGCCCTCGGATCTTTTCAACCGTGACTATCAAGACCTCAAAAACCCACCAAGTGGAACTAAATCTCAATCAAACTTTGATTAAAGTTTTCCTGGTCTGAGAATTAGTTCCAGCTCCCAGAAAGGAAGGGAGCTTATATCTCTTCTATCCAGAGATCAAAACTCAGGCATTCTTCATTTCAGAAACACAATGGAGAGGACAGAATTGGCTATTGCCGATAGTTAAAAAGAGTAGAGAGCTGGAAACCTTTGCCCGTTGCAACCTATTCAGAAACAGACCCACTTTGTCCAGGTACTAAAATACCTGAAAAGATAAGATATTATTACTGGGGAACACCACGACATTGGGAGATGCATTTGGACAATTAAAAGAAAAGCGAGGAGATAATAAATGTGGCTGCGTCCTTTTTATCTTTCTAAAGCAGGTAACATGGAATAAAAGGATGTTTGGTTCTCAAACAGAAGCCATATTGTTATGCCACGCCTTTTGTTCTGCAGTAGTAATGTGTATTTTGAACATTAATCCATCAAGATATTTCACAATGGTAAGCTGGGGGTGGCCCTGGCTCTTGTTTCGTTCCCCAATTTTGCTCCAGGGTTGACCAAAAACCCCCGACTTAAGAGGGTCAACCAAAAGGAAGAACACAACAGCGTATTTTGTAAGGCTTCCTTTCCTCGTAGTTGTTCAGACTGAAAATGAAGTCTGAAAATCTGAAGGCAGGACAAGAAGCAACGGGTGGAAACTAATCCAGGAGAGAAGCAACCTAGAACGAAGGAGAAATTTCCAGATAGGGAGAACAATTAACCAGTGGAACGACTTGCCACCAGAAGTTGTGGATGCTCTATCGTTGGAGGTTTTAAAGAAGAGATTGGACAGCCCTTTGTCTGAAGTGGTACAGGGTCTCCTCCTTGATCAGGGGGTTGGACTAGATGACCTCCAAGAGACTTCCTAAGTCTGATTTTTCTATACAGGGAGTCGTCAACTTACAACCGTTCATTTAGTGACCGTTCAAAGTTACAACGGCCCTGAAAAAAGAGACTTATGACCATTTTTCACACTTACGACCGTGTGATCACGGGATCAAAATTCAGACACTTGGCAACTGGTTCATATTTATGACGGTTGCCATGTCCCGGGGGTCACGCAATCCCCTTTTGCGACCTTCCGATGTTGCATGAGTCAAGGGGGAAGCCAGACTCACTTAACAACCGGGTTACTAACTTATCCACTGCAGTGATTCACTTAACAACTGCGGCAAGGAAGGTTGTAAAACGGGGCAACACTCACTTAACAAACTGTCAACGCTGCTAACGTCGGATGTTTCTGCATTGACAACAGATGGAAATGTAGCCATCTTTTTTCACTTTCGCTTTTAGAGTTAGATGGTGCTGGGAGGGGGGGATGTGAATGAGAGTCCAGCTAGACATAGCAACACTAAAACGTAGCGTGAGAATCAAGGTTATTGTAACCAGAGCTGATAAAGAATTGGCGGGCTGGAGAGCTGGAGAGGAAGCCTGTGCTTCAAGCTAATTGGGGAATGTGATTTATGACTGTTAATTGGAGGAGGGAATTGTGCTTTGATACTAGGTGCCCAGGGGAGGGGAATTCAGTTTTTTGGCTTCGATTATGCAGTGCCGATGTTATGCTACTCAAAATAAAGATTCTTTAAGGTAAACAATGCCTCGAAGTTCTTTTGAAGAGTTTCATCTGTCGGAACCATGACACAAATGTCTCACTTAACAACAGAAAATGTGGGCTCCGTTGGGGCAAGGGCTGCCTGTATTCTGCCTCCAAACTCGTTTTTGAAAAATAGGATTCCTTTTCCGATCATACACACTAGAATTGTGGATCAGAAACACACACGCTTCTCCATCGACCCAAGTTGAATTGCTAGTCTGCAGAAGAGGATAAACACAGGGTTTATCCTCGGCCCCATCATAAACCTTCCCAATTTCCCCAAGCGAGATTGGTTTTTCTTTCCCCGTCTTCAAATGCCATTTCCTTAAATTTCTCCGTGGGCGAGACGCGAAAGCATCTGCTGACTTTAGCAGATGGGTTTCGTCTTCCGAGATAGCAAAGGAGGGGCGGGGGGAATTAAAGGATTTTGTTTTTTCTCTCAATACCGTGTTATTTTCAACCGAGTAGGTCGTTATTTTAATAAAAAGAAAAAAGAAACGGAAGAACCAGACTGGGGATTGCGAAAAGACTGGGGGAAAGATTCTGCTTTTGCAGTTTCTTTGTTCCTGTAAGAGCCATGATTTAACAACAACAACAACAACAACAACAACAACAACAACAACAACAACAATAATAATAATAATAATAATAATAATAATAATAATAATAATAATAATAATATGGAAAAAGGGGGCTTGGGGGACAGAATGGGAAATGAATCTGTGGAATGCCAGAGAGTTTAGAATGAAATGAGCAGTCGGCGACCAAACAAAACTCTCTTAGAAAAAGCTTGTATTTTAACCTCTTTTCTTCCATTCTTCTGCCCCTCAACCACTACTCTTCAACCATTAGAGCCGACTGGACTAGACTAGAATAAGAAATAGAAATAGAAATAGAAATAGAAATAGAAATAGAATAAGGAATAGAATAAGGAATAGAATAGAATAGAATAGAATAGAATAGAATAGAATAGAATAGAATAGAATAGAATAGAATAGAATAGAATAGAATAGAATAGAATAGAATAGAATAGAATAGAATAGAATAGAAATTAGAATAGAACAGAACAGAACAGAATAGAGCTGGAATAGGAATAGGAATAGGAATAGGAATAGAATAGAATAGAATAGAATAGAATAGAATAGAATAGAATAGAATAGAATAGAATAGAATAGAATAGAATAGAATAGAATAGAATAGAATAGAATAGAATAGAATAGATATTGGAATATAGGATTGGATAGAGTCTAGACTAGACAATAGAATAGAATAGAATAGAATAGAATAGAATAATGGAATGAAGAATAGAATAGAATAGAATAGAATAGAGTAGAATAGAATAGAATAGAATAGAAGCTGGAAGGGACCTTGGAGGTCTTCTAGTCCAGCCTCCTGCTCAAGTGACTGTCCAGTCTCTTCTTAAAAACCTCCAGTGATGGAGTGCCCACGATTTCTGGTGGCAAGCTGTTCCACTGGTTAATTGTCCTCACTGTTAGGAAGTTTCTCCTTAATTCCAGGTTGCTTCTTTCCTTGATGAGTTTCCAACCGTTGCTTCTCGTCCTTCCCTCTGGCGCTTTGGAGAATAGTTTGACCCCCTCTTCTTTGTGGCAGCCTCTTAAATACTGGAATACTTTGAAAAGCCAAGGTAAATTGCACAGTTCCAACCACAGTTGTCGCTTTAAGCGGGATTTTTAGAGGTTGTTCCAGAGGAATTCATAGGAAATCCGTGCTTAGCAGACTCCACCCGACAGATCTTACCACTGCAATCTTTTTTACAGAAATATCAAATATTGCTACTTTTGGTCTTCGTCTACCGAAATCCTTGGGGGGGGGGAGATCAAAATACAGGGAGTCCTCGACTTACTAAACGGTTCGTTTAGTGACCGTTCAAAGTCACTACGGTTCTGAAAAAAGGGACTTATGACCGTTCTTCATACTTACGACCGTCGCAGCACCCCCAAGGTCACATGATCAAAATTCAGAGGCCTGGACTCCTGACTCATATTTACCGCCTACGACTAGAATTGAGCCATTTCTGCCGCTAAGTGAGATATTCGTTAATTGAGTTTTGCTCCGTTTTATGACCTTTTCTTCCCACGGTTGTTAAGTGAATCACCACAGTTGTTAAGTTAGGAACACGGTTGTTAAATGAATCCGGCTTCCCCCGTGGGCTTTGCTTGTCTGGAAGTCGCAAAAGGGGATCACGTGACACACACACACATCCCGGGACACTGGAACCGTCATAAATGTGAGTCAGCTGCCAAGGGTCTGAATTTTGATCACGTGACCGTGGGCACGCTTCAAAGATCGCACCCACAACGGTCGTAAGTGTGAAAAATGGTCCTAAGTCCCTTTTTTCACTGCCGTTTTAACTCTTAACGTCCCCAAACAAATTGTTGTAAGCTGAGGACTACCCACGCTTAGTAATCTCAGATTTAGAAATGATTAGAAATAAAGCTCTTTTGCTTTTAATTATCTTAGAACCTACACTGATATTCTAAGGATAATAAATGAAGGGAAATAGAGAAACATACAGATATGGAAGGAAAGTCGTTTTATTCAGCGTAAAAGTACATTCCCACGCTTCTAATATTAACAACACAGAAAAAGCATATTTAATTGAGCAGGTCTCGTATTTTCCAAATATTTGCTCAGCTATCCAGGATTGCAGAAAGTCTGCAATGGGCATATTATAGTATATGCTAGTTTGGCTTAGGGTTTTGTGTGAATACTAATGGGTACCATTTGCAATGTGGTATCCCACGCAAACCCAGTTAGGTTTATACAGTTACCTATAGTTAAGCCAACCACAGCTTAATACAGCGCAAGAATTGCAGGTCCATCTATTGTTAGGTGTTGAAAAATCAACAAGCCCTCCTTGCAAAATAAGGATCAAAGACAAGGCCACTGCATAAGTTCAAATGCAAAACAGAATTTTGCAAAATAGAAAATGGGGTTAAACGCTACTAATAACGGAAGGAATTATAAAGCGAAGAGATGATGAAAAAAATGGGGAAAAGTCTTTTTTTTTTTTTTTGGGTGACGGTGGCGGTGATATGAATGCAAAAACTGAAAGAAATTGTTATTCACTGGCAGAACAATGACTGTCCCAAATATGCCGAAAGTAATCTGCTTTAGGCTGGCATAACATTCTTTCCAAAACAAAAATGAAAAAAATCCTGATTAAATGCCAATATCTACACCCATACAAATTCTTCGGGGGGGGGGGAATAATTTGCCAGTTGTGTAATTGTAATCCCATTATAAAAAATACAGCTCTCAAATCTTTTTCCCTGTAACATTCCGCTTGGAAAGAGATTTAACCAATTCATTGCCTGATGTAATCTTGACCACACACACAGAGAGACATAGAAACACAACACACAACTCCGCCCAAGATCTCTGATTCATATGACAATCAATATGCAAGTAGTTCAGCTCAGAGAGCACCAAGGACCCCACAGTCCTCCTCCTCCTCCTCCTCCTCCTATCTGCACACCCCTCTCCCTTCTAGCACTGATGGTGCTCCCTAGTTGGGTCATGAAACGTCTGCAAGAAAACCACCAAGTTCAGAGAGCACTAAGGACCCCACAGTCCTCCTCCTCCTCCAATCCCCCTCCCTTCTAGCACTGATGATGTTACCTAGTTGGGTAATGAAAACAACCAAGCTCAGAGAGCAGAAAGGACCCACAGTCCTCTCCTTCTCCTCCCCCACTCCCTTCTAGCACTGATGATGTTACCTAGCTGGGTCATGAAACGTCTGCAAGAAAACAGCCAAGTTCAGAAGGCACCAAGGACCCCATAGTCCTCCTCCTCCTCAAACCCCCTCCCTTCTAGCACTGATGGTGTTACCTAGTTTGGGTAATGAAACGTCTGCAAGAAAACCACCAAGTTCAGAGAGCACTAAGGACCCCACAGTCCTCCTCCTCCTTCTTCAACCCCACTCCCTTCTAGCGCTGATAAAGTTCCCTAGTTGGGTCAAGAAAACAACCAAATTCAGAGAGCACTAAGGACCCCCCAGTCCTCCTCCTCCTCCTCCTCCTCCCCAAACCCCACTCCCTTCTCGCGCTGATGATGTTCCCTAGTTGGGTCCTGAGACGTCTGTGAATAAAAAACAACCCAGCTCAGAAAGCACCAAGGACACCCCAAAGGCCGCATTGCAATGAAAAGACGAGTAGCCGTTATTTTTTCTGCCACAGTTTTCCCCCTCTGCCAAGTTCCGGCACCTCTTTTCTACCAAATCAAAGCTCAGAAATAAGCAATTTAATGCACCTCTGAGTTCCGGGATACCCTCTTTATTGTGAACACTTCCGGGCTTCCCTCCTCTTCGAAAGGGGAAGCGATTGATCAGAACTGGGAGCAGACTCTGGACAAGGCTGTCCTTTCTTTGGAGGCACCACATCTTTCAAAGGCCTAAGCCAACATTTAGCCACTTAACTGGGAATGTTAATCCAGAGCCGAGCCGAGACGGGAGTCTAAGGGGCGTGCAGTTCAACCCTTCAGTTGTGCCTCCGCTATTTCCTACGATTATTCCTGGCTATTATTCCTACTCCCTACATACACCCTGGGCTGTAAATGTCTCAATTCCCCTCGGAGTAGTGTGAGGAACTGAAGTCATGTCCAGACAAACAAAAGATAAGCCCCAAGCAACAAGGAATTCTTTCTCTCCCAGGCTATTTCAAACTGGGGAAGAAAAAAACAAAAACAAAACAAAGACAAATCCTTCTGCGTCAACCCCACCTCGGGACTTCAAAGTTTGAGCAAAAGTGGTTTCTTCTGCCACACAGCTGGATTTTCAGTTCAGATCTCTGGAGGTTGACCTGTGTCCTCGGGGTCGCCTGACTGGTGCAAATGGGTGTGGAGCCTTCTTGGCTGCAGGATGTTTTCTGCCCTGTGTCCCTCCTTGCAAACAGCTGGTCATTTGCCTTATTTTAGAGTGTCATTGAGGCCACTTGGAGGTTGACCTGTGTCCTCAGGGTCCCCTGAGTGGTGCAAATGGGTGTGGAGGCTTCTTGGCTGCAGGATGTTTTTTCTGCCCTGGGTCCTTTCACTGTGGAAGACGGGCGCAGGCGGTTGGGGATGAGGACACAGACAAACCTCCCAGTGGCCTCAACGACTCTCTGAAAGGATGCAAATGACCAGCTGTCTGCAAGGAGTATAAATCCTTCCGTTCCCTACCGCCCGGTCAGAGCTGAAGAAGCTTCTGGGATGAGAAGCAAAAGGTCTTCAAAGAAAAGCCAGTAAGTCCAGTTGAAAAAGCACCACTGAGGACACAGATAAACCTCCCAGTGGCCTCAACGACTCTCTAAGAGAATGCAAATGACCAGCTGTCTGCAAGGAGTATAAATCCTTCCATTCCCCACCATGCAGTCAGAGCTGAAGAAGCTTCTGGGATGAGAAGCGAAACGTCTTCAAAGAAAAACAAGAAAGTCCAGTTGCCTCCTGAAAAAAGCACTTTGGGGACAACCCTGACTTGGATGATTGGGAATCTCCGTAGACAAAACTAATCAAAATTTTTCTCAGCAGGGCTGCCCAGATTTAACCGATGTGTTCGTGTTACCTTTTTTTAGAACAAGATTTTTGGAAAAACAACAACACGGGAGTAAAACGACAACGGAAGCACCTCACTTACAGATTACTCACCAGACCTGCGACGGGCGTTGGCGATCTGTTGATCTTTTTGACCAATCCAGGCAAGATGGAATTCAACAACCTGTCACAAGAAAGGAGCGTGGCAACGTTATCATCGGTCCCAGACTTGGATTAGACATGGCTTCCTCTGAGCACGCTACGCCTCTCTCCCCCAAGCCTCAAAGCTATTGACTTGGGACAAAAAGTTTACAAAAGCTGGCAAACACAATCGGGCGAGTCGAGATGAGTATCTGCAACGCTCTTGAGAACTTGGGACTTGCAACGTGTCCTGAACTGGAAGGCATGATGAATAGAAGGCACGGGTCCAGCTTGGGAAGCAGCGCCCACCTCTGGCCAAACAAGAGAACAGCACTGGGGCAGTGTAGCTCAACAATTAAGTTTAATTATACAAAATAAGCCAATAAATATCATGTAGGGCTCTCTGTTGGGACGTTAGCAAGTGTCGTATGAAGAACGGTTGCAGGGATTGGGTATGTCTAGTCCAATGAAAAGAAGGACTAGGGGTGACATGAAAGCAGGAGGCTGCGAGTTCTAGTGCCGACTTAGCCATGAAAGTCAGCTAGGAGACTTTGGGCCAATCACTAGGAGACTGTGAGTTCTAGTCCCGCCTTTGGCATGAAAGCCAGTTGGGTGACTTTGGGCCAATCACCAGGAGACGGTGAGTTCTAGTCCCGCCTTTGGCATGAAAGCCAGTTGGCAAAAATAACAGAGACAGGATGCAAATAAATAAATAATAAAAATAAAGAAAATTGACGATCACTAAGCAATTTCTTTAAATGCTCCCCAAACAGATTACTGTAGAGATATTTTAATCTACACAGACTTCATTTTTTTTCCATGAAGTTTGATAAGAACAATTTAAAGACTGGGAGGGGAAAGTAAACTGATAAGAGGTTTAAGGAGTACACAGCTGTAGGATCATAATTAATCCTGCATTATCTGCAAGGGCCTTTCAAGAGAATTGAACAGTTTTTTATACACAGAATAAAGTCTCGTGTGAAAAAAAAAAAGTACAGGAAGTCCTCGAATTACAACATTTAGTGACTGTTCCAAGTTACAACGGCCCTGAAAAAGAGACTTACGACCGTTTTTCACACTTAACGACCGTGTGATCACGGGATCAAAATTCAGACCCTTGGCAACTGGACTCGTATTTATGACGGTCGCCGTGTCCCCGGGGGGGGTCACGTGATCCCCGTTTTGCGACCACCTGAGCAGCAAAGTCAGTGGGGGGGGCAGCCAGATTCACTTAACGACCGTGTGACTAATTTAACAACTGCGGTGATCCACTTAACAACGTTGGCGAGCAGTCGTAAAATGGAGCAAAAACTCACTTCACAAATGTCTCGCTTAGCGGCAGAAATTTTGGGGCTCAGCTGTGGCCGTAAGTCGAGGACTCTCTGTCTCGTCCAACGTGGAAGTCCCTATCTTTAGTTTAAATAAGAAAAACTCTATTGCCTGAATATACTATAGTTGCGAAGGATTTAAAAGCAAAAATGAACACAACGCACCCTATCTCTACTTGAAACTTCTCCCGGCTGTGCTTCACATCTATGAACTCTGATTTTTTTTACAAAATTATAGCTCTACAGTTGAGGCAACGCACGAACAACACATTCCCTGCATATAGATAAATAAGAAATTTATCTTCTCAAGGATGTGGTCCCACATCAAAGCTTAACAAGATAACCGCCATTCCACAGTTTGAATTCTAATGTTTAAAGTTTTGGTCACTAAGGCAGCAAGTGGCCATGAGGTAACAAACCCCATTTGGTGCAAACGGATGCTCTTTGATGTTATAGGACCAAGCTTTGAGCAACAATTATAAATATATATATATATATTTGTAGTCTTGTATATCCCGTTATTTCTCTGGAAATCCACAAGGGGAAAATGCAGCCTTTCCCTTGATTTACAACCAAACAGAGCCCAAATTTTCTGTTGCTAAGTGAAAGGGGATTTGTTGGCTGGCTGGAGAATTCTGGGAATTGACGTCCTCGCATCTTGGAAGTTGGAGAGATTGAGAATCGCTGCTAGGGAAGAAATTTATACGATAAAAACAGCATCAGCCTGGTCTCTGGAGTGCTAAGATCCTACCTCGCCTTTTTTCCAGCCTGGGTTTATACTGCAATGATTGTGAACCCAAAATCCAAAACACAACATTAAGAATAAGACGAGTCTTTATTTGAGAATCTTGGGACTTCTCCAAACCAGACCTGCTTTCCTTTCCTTACACATGGATGCTGATCCTTTTGCTAATTAAGGTTCCTGAACACCTCTGAACGTTGAGAATAGAGGAAATGCAAAGAACAACAACAAAAAAAATCTAGATAACACAAATTGTTCTACCCACCCACCTAAAGTGCTGTGGTGGCCTAGGGGTTAAAATGAAGTCTTGCAGGCAAACTCGGTCCACAGCCGAGAATTCGATCCTGACTGGCTCAAGGTTGACTCAGCCTTCCGCCCTTCCGAGGTCGGTAAAATGAGGACCCAGATTGTTGGGGGGGGGCAACAGGCTGACTCTATAAACCGCTTAGAGAGGGCTGTAAAGCACTGTGAAGCTATATATAAGTCTAAGTGCTAGTGCTTTACCTTTTCTCCTTCCTTCCTTCCTTCCTTCCTTCCTTCCTTCCTTCCTTCCTTCCTGCCTGCCTGACTGACTGACTGCCTGCCTGCACAGTGGTTAGAAAGCAGCATTGCAGGCTGACTCTGCCCACTGCCAGCAGTTCGATTCTCAATGGCTCAAGATTGACTCAGCCTTCCGTCCTTCCGAGGTGGTTAAAAGGAGGACCCAGATTGTCAGGAGCAAATATGCTGACTCTGTAAACTGCTTAGAGAGAGCTGTAAAGCAGTGTGAAGTGGTACATAAGTCTAAGTGCTATTGCTATCTTCCTTCCTGCCTGCCTGCCTACCTACCTGCCTGCACAGTGGTGAGAATGCGGTATTGCAGGCTGACTCTGCCCACTGCCAGCAGTTCGATCCTGACCAGCTTAAGGGTGACTCATCCTTCCATCCTTCTGTGGTCGCTAAAATGAGGACTCAGATCGTTGGGGGCCAATAGGCTGACTCTGTAAACCGCTTAGAGGGGGCTGTGAAGCGGTATATAAGTCTTAAGTGCTTTTGCTATTGCTAAAGTTACCGCAAAAGCACCCCAGAAGGGCACTGAAAGTGGCAAGGTTCAGCAAGACCTTTATGGATGCATCAACTGTTCAACTTGACTGCAGCATCCCCCAACCCCAGGCAAAAACACACACACAAAACAAAGCTCTGGCTGCCTTAAGGGAAAAAATGCCAAATGCCGGGAGCCGCATGAAATAAATCTTTTAAAAATGTTTGTGTTGGCCTGCCCTAGGGTTAAACCAGAGGTGAACAGGAAGAGAAGGGGAGGACTCCAGATTTCCAAGGGCAGGAAATGAAAAAGCGTGCTTAGACCATCACCGAGGTGGACAAAGGCGTGTGAGAAAGCTTGACACCCGCAGGAGGACAGAAAACAAAATGTAGAGTCATAGGTTGCTCTTCAGCTCTTTGCTCCACACACCAGTAAAATAGACCTCCTTTTTTTTTAGCTTTTAGCTCCAAGAAGGAATCACCTTCTGAAAGAGTTTTTGTTTCCCCCAGAAGTAGTTATGAATGATGTTTGTGGAGAAAATAACTCATACGAATCAAGGCGAATCTACGTGTCCCAGGGTAATGTAGCAGGGTCCAATCTGGGTCCGTCACTGGGACCCGAGATTTTTGTCTTCCGAGCTTTCAGACTCGTTCTGGAGCCCGTCCTCAGGGAACTTCTCTCTAGCAGAGTGTGTGCGTTGGGCTGTTCTGTGTGTGCTGCCTGTTGTGTGTGGCTTTTTAGAGACTGATTGGGGTGATGATGGCTGGCCAACGACTTAATAGCCAGCGATTACTGATCAAGGAGAGAAGCAACCTAGAACTCAGGAGGAATTTCCTGACAGTGAGAACAATTAATCAGCGGAACTACCTGCCTCCAGAAGTTGTGGGTGCCCCGACACTGGAGGTCTTCAAGAAAAGACTGGACAACCATTTGTCTGAAATGGGATAGGGTCTGGAGGTCTCCAACCTTTTGGATTTGGCGGCCCGGAAAGGGAAGCAGGCACTGCTATGTGCGTGTGAGCAAATAAGCCGTGCACGCGCATGTGCAAAAATGAGCCCCATGCACGTGCGCGCAAATGGGCTGCGTGTGAGCGCATGCGCTGAAGGCAAACAGCTACACACGAGCACATGCGCACATGCAAACGGGGCTGCATGGGCGCAAGTGCTGCAAATGGGGCGGTGTTAGTACCGGTGGGACACTCTGGGGCAGGGTGGTGTTAGCGCCAGAGGGATGTTCGAGGCGGCGCTAGCGCGAGTGTGGGGGGGGTGAGTGCCCATCCCTTCACGCAGCCTGGTGGCTAAACGGTCACGGCCCGGTAGGGGGCCGCGGCCCACAGGTTGGGGACCCCTGGTATAGGGTTTCCTGCCTGAGTAGGGGGTTGGACTAGAAGACCTCTAAGGTCTCTTCCATCATCATCATCATCATCATCATCATCACTATTATTATTATTATTGCTATCAACACCCCAATCAGCATGTAAAAAGCCACATACAACAGGCCCCATATAAATACCACACTGGATCCAATCTGAGTCGGTCACCGCGACCAGAAGATTTTGTCTTCCGAGCTTTTGGACTCATTCTGGAGTCCATCCTCTCTAGCAAAGTATTACACCACACACAGGACAGCCCAAAGCACACAATCTGCTAGAGACAAGTTCCCTGAGGATGGGCTCCAGAACAAGTCCAAAAGAAGATGAAACCCCTGGTCCTGGTGACTGACCCAGATTGGATCCTGCCAAATTAACTCATGGCTTGCAACTTTGAACAAATGCATCCCTCTATCAGTGTTCATGGACTTCAACCCACTGAATATCATCATCATCATCATCATCATCATCATCATCATACTGTTGGAAGGACCTTGGAGGAAATTTCTCCTTAGTTCTAGGTTGCTTCTCTCCTTGATTAGTTTCCATCCGTTGCTTCTTGTCCTGCCTTCAGGTGCTTTGGAGAATAGCTTGACTCCCACTTCTTTGGGGCAGCCCCTCAGATACTGGAGCACTGCTATCATGTCCCCCCTGGTCCTTCTCTTCATTAAACTAGACATCCCCAATTCCAGCAACCGTTCTTTGTATGTTTTAGCCTCCAGTCCCCTGATCCTCTTCGTTGCTCTTCTCTGCACTCTTCCTAGAGTCTCACAACAGTGTCACCATTGAAGGAATCAGAATGAGACGTAGCTATGATGTTGGGAATCTAGGTTTGAACACCCAAAGTCCATTTTCTAACTGCCTTGGGCCAAATAATCTCAGCTAAACCGAATTGTGAAGAAAGGCAATTGTGAAGTTCTTGAGATATCAAAGTTGGATCCTGCTGAATGTTCTAGAATCTATGCTATCTTTCAAAATCTGTTCCCTCAAACAAGCATCAGTGCTCATTTTCAAATCATTAAAAATACATGGTTATATTTAGAAATCCAGGCTGGATACTCTACTACTTGGTTCATAAAGTGGGCTTCGGACATTTTCTTCTGAACAACATCGCCAGGCCCTGAAAAAATGTACTGAAAGAAACATCAATATTTGCTTCTAGCCATTTATGGAGGATTGTTGTTTTGCAGCCGTGGCACTTAACAGGGAAAGGAAAGAAATTCTTTGAAAGCTAACGCAGCTGTTTTGGTATGGGGTGTTGACGTCTCGTCTTGAAGATACGTTGCATTCTGGGTGACTTAGATAAAAGATAAAGATAAATAACCTTTATTGTCATTTTTATATTGTGGGCACAATGGCACACATAAAAAATGAAATTTAGTTGCCCGCTCTCAAAGTGAAACATATACATGACACACACCTAAACATACTATGTACAACATATATATAGACCCACATCCCTACATATACATAGCAAATAAATATTTAAATACTGTCCATCTTGAATATATAACGCAAGGAGGAAGCTTGAGAGTTCGCAAGGTTAATGCTGTATGGAATGAAACTATGGCTGAATCTGGATGTTCTGCTACGGATACCACGAAGCCCCCTCCTCCCAGAAGGTAACAAGGAAAACAGGTCGTGAAGAGGATGTGTAGTGTCCCAGAAAATCTTGCGGGCCCTGCTCAAGCAACGCTTCTGTGCTATGTCCTGGATGGTAGGGAGGGAACTCCCAATGATCTTTTCGGCCATCCTCACCACTCTCTGCACTGCCTTCCTGTCTGAAGCAGTGATGCCTCCAAACCAGACTGTGATGCTGTATGACAGGATGCTCTCGATTGTCCCCCTGTAGAAAGTGGTCAAGACAGGGGAAGGAAGATGTGCTTTTCTCATGCGGCGCAGAAAATGCAGGCGCTGCTGTGCCCGCTTCACCAGTTTCTCATTGTTTAGCGACCAAGTCAGCCTACTCGTTAGCTGCACACCCAGGAATTTGATGCTGGTAACCATCTCCACAGGTGAATCCTTAATGCACAGAGAAGTGTGGCTGTGCCTGCCTTTTCTGAAATCAACAATGATCTCTTTGGTTTTTCTTGTATTTAAAACTAGGCTGTTTTCCTTACACCTCAACCTCCTTGCACTTGCTCCTAAGTTTATGGCAACAATTTACACCTAAGGTTACTTGTACAAGGAGCACTGGGAAAAAGTATGTCAGGTTTATCAGCCAAAGCTGATCAATGACCTCACTTGCCACTGAGGCCGTATAGTTATCCAACATTAAAGCTGGATTAAGAAGGAGGCCCATGTGGTAAATTTTGTCCCGAAGGCCGAGTGTGACCCCATCAATCTCAGAGGTATCTCCAATTCTAGAAGTCCAGTCTTAGAATCTTATATCCAGTCCTATAGAATCTATTAGATAGAATGAAGATCACGTGAAGTGTTAATACCACTTTACAAGGCCTTGGTAAGGCCACACTTGGAATACTGCATCCAGTTTTGGTCGCCATGTTGTAAAAAAGATGTTGAGACTCTAGAAAGAGTGCAGAGAAGAGCAACAAAGAGAATCAGGGGATTGGAGTATAAAACATGCAAAGAACGGTTGCTGGAATTGGGTATGTCTAGTTTAATGGAGAGAAGGATGAGGGGTGACATGATAGCAGTCTTCCAATATCTCAGGGGTTGCCACAAAGAAGAGGAGGTCAAGCTATTCTCCAAAGCACCTGAATTTGCAGGACAAGAAGCAACGGATGGAAACTAATCGAGGAGAGAAGCAACCTAGAACTAAGGAGAAACTTCCTGACAGTGAGAACAATTAATCAGTGGAACAACCTGCCTCCAGAAGTTGTGGATGCTCCAACCCGGGAGGTTTTTAAGAAGAGACTGGACAGCCATTTGTCTGAAATGTTATAGGGTTTCCTGCCTGAGCAGGGGGTTGGACTAGAAGACCTCCAAGGTCCCTTCCAACTCTGTTATTTTATTCTATTCTGTTAGCAATGTATGGCTGTGAGAGTTGGACCGTAAGGAAGGCTGAGCACCCAAGAACTGATGCTTTTGAATTGGAGAAGCCTCTTCAGAGTCCCTTGGACTGCAAGGAGATCCATTCAAGTCGATCCTAAAGGGAATCCACCCTGATTGTTCTTTGGAAAGGCGGAGACTGAAGCTGAAGCTGAAATATCCTGGCCACCCAATGAGAAAAGAGGACTCATTGGAGAAGACTGATGTTAGGAAAGATAGAAGGGGACAGCAGAGGATGAGATGGTTAGATGGCGCCATCGACTCAATGAACACGAATTTGGGCAATTTGAGACTGGTTTGAGACTGTAGAGGACAGGAGGGGGGGCCTGGTGTGCCATAATCCATGGGGGTCACAAAGAGTCGGATATAACCTAGCGACTGAAGCCCAAAAATATAATCTGTAAAATAAGAGCTGAGGAAAGACTATCCCAGATCATCTGCGGCCTCTTTTTAAGATGTTGTTTCACTTCAGCAGACATTTAACTATTTAAACCAAGGGTCTTCAAACTTGGCCCTTTTATGACTTGTGGACTTCAACTCCCAGAATTCCTCAGCCAGGCACGCGTGCCTGGCTGAGGAATTCTGGGAGTTGAAGTCCACAAGTCATCAAAGGGCCAAGTTTGAAAACCCCTGGTTTAAATAAATCAACGCTGGAAAGCGTAAGGCTGCTTGAATGATCTAGTTTCCTATAACAAGAGCTAAACGTGGGAAAATGTGTGTGTGTGTTGTTTTTTCCCCCCAGGATTAGTTTAAAAAAAAAAAAAAAAAAGAAGGAACTTCCAATATTTGACCCGGAAGAAATGTTTGGAGTGAACGCTGGACAAAAATAATTGTATCAAAAACTGCTAGAGGCTTATTTATTTATTGAAAAGGTTTATATGTTTGCCCGTCTGAAAAACACAAACTCTGGGTAGCTTACAAACCACCTTTAAAAACGAGAGAGCAATTAATATGCCAAAAATAAAAGCCATCCTCCTTGAACAGAACAATCTACAAGCTCTCACCTAGAAGCTCTATTGTAGTATATTCTTAAGTTCGTCGCAATAATTTACACCTAAGGCTGCTTGTACAAGGAGCGCCGGGGGGAAAAAGCATGTCAGGTTTATCAGCCAAAGCTGATCAAATGACCTCATTTGCCACCGAGGCCATAGAGTGATCCAACATCAAAGCTGGATTAAGAAGGAGGCCTATGTTGTAAACCTTGCCCTGAACTCTGACTTGTGACCCCATCAGTCTCAGAGGCATCTCCCAGTTCTAGAAGTGCTAAAAAAAAAAAAAAAGGGGGGGGGGCAGAATGGAAAAAGTTCAGAGAAGAGCAACTAAGATGATCAAAGGCCTGGAGACTAAAACATATGAAGAACGGCTGCAGGATTTGGGTTTGGCTAGTCTAGAGAAAAGAAGGATTAAGGGGGACAGGATAGCAGTATTCCAGTGTTTGAGGGGCTGCCACAGAGAAGAGGGGGGGTCAGCTAATTTTCCAAAGCACCAGAAGGCAGGACAAGAAACAAGAGATGGAAACTAATCAAGGAGAGAAGCAATCTGGAATTAAGGAGAAATTTCCTTACAGAGAGGACAATTCACCAGTGGAACAGCTTGCCTCCAGAAGTTGTAGGTGCTCCATCACTGAAGGCTTATAAGAAGAGACTGGACAGCCATTTGTCTGAAATGGTATAGGGTCTTCTGCTTGAGCAGGGGGTTGGATTAGATGACCTCCAGGGTTCTATTCTATTCTATTCTATTCTATTCTATTCTATTCTATTCTATTCTATTCTATTCTATTCTATTCTATTCTATTCTATTCTATTCTATTCTAATCCCATTCTCTATTCTATTCTATTCTATTCTATTCTATTCTATTCTATTCTATTCTATTCTATTCTATTCTATTCTATTCTATTCTATTCTATTCTATTCTATTCTAATCCCATTCTCTATTCTATTCTATTCTATTCTATTCTATTCTATTCTATTCTATTCTATTCTATTCTATTCTATTCTATTCTATTCTATTCTATTCTATTCTGTCAAACGTGAAGGTCCAATTAAACATTTATTGCCACTCATAGCTATGCACAGGAAATTTCTCAACTAACGGTTAGCAGCTACTTGGAGTTAGATAAAGGTTAACAGAATTCATTCAAGGGAGGCTGGATTTTATTTGCTTGTGGCTACTTAGGGATTCTAGGCTAATCCCTCTTTTGACTCCACCATCCAGATTCCACCACTCCTTCCCCTACAACTTTGTCAAAGGCAAAGTTTTGGAAAACGTAGCACATCATAGCCATTTTTTATCTGAAGACTGTTTTTAAAAACAGTTGATGGTATGACCATTCCTTTCAAAGGAAGGGGGGGGGGGAAATCATACCCTCCCATAGCAAAATGCATTTTTTTGGCTCCTAGTCTTTCAAGTGTTCCTTCCTTCTCCAATTATATCCTTTCCATTTTTGTCTAAAAGTTTTCAAGTTGCACTTTGATAACAACGTTTACTGTTGCTTTGGCTCCGGACCATCATCAAATTATAATCTTTCTTGTACACGGTACAAGACAGACTAGGTTCCTGTTCTAGCCAACGTCCTTCTCTGGTTTTAGATTTTTGTCCTGAATGAAACTTAACATCTTCCTCCAGTCTAAATACCAGACAAATCCATGAAGCCAATAACAACTTGTTGTCCAAATATCCAGCGACATAAATTTGAGGAAAGTGTCAAGCTGCTGTCATTTAATGGCATGGGTCATACATATTGTTGCTGTGAGAACAAATAATTGGCTTGTGTATATGAATACAAGTTCCTAACATAACAAAATAAAGCTAACAGTCTGGTTGAAAACAAACCCTTTCTTTACTAGAAATTGTATATGTTGTGAAGCTGTTATTGCTACTATGCAGCAATAAATTTACAAGCATCAAACAGTAAGAGAATAACAGAATAACAGAGTTGGAGGGGACTTTGGAGGTCTTCTAGTCCAACCCCCTGCTCAAGCAGGAAACCCTATACAATTCCGGACAAATGGTTGTCCAATTTCTGCTTAAAAGCCTCCAGTGATGGAGCACCCACAACTTCTGGAGGCAACTCATTCCAATGATTAATTGTTTTAACTGTCAGGAATTTTCTCCTTAGTTCTAGGTTGCTTTTCTCCTTGGTTAGTTTCCATCCGTTGCTCCTTGTCCTGCCTTCAGGTGCTTTGGAGAGTAGCTTGACTCCCTCTTCTTTGGGGCAACCCCTGAGATACTGGAAGACTGCTATCATGTCCCCCCTCGTCCTTCTCTTCATTGAACCAGACATACCCAATTCCAGCAACCGTTCCTTATATGCTTTATCCTACAGTTCCTTAATCATCTTTGTTGCTTTTCTTTCCACCGTTTCCAGCGTCTCAACATCTTTTTTACATCGTGGTGACCAAACCTGGATGCTGTATTCCAAGTGTGGCCTTACCAAGGCATTGTAAAGTGGTATTAATACTTCCTGTGATCTTGATTCTATCCCTCTGTTAATGCAGCCCAGCACTGTGTTGGCCTTTTTGGCAGCTGCAGCACACAGCTGGCTCATATTTAAATGATTGTCCACTAGGACTCCGAGGTCCCTCTCACAGTTGCTACTATTCAGCCAGGTACCACCTATCCTATACCTGTGCATTTGGTGTTTCTTGCCTAAATGTAGAACCTTACTTTTTTCACCACTGAATTTCATTTTGTTAGATAGCACCCAATGTTCACGTCTGTCAAGATCTTTCTGTATCTTGAGCCTATCTTCTGGAGTAATGGCTATTCCTGCCAACTTGGTGTGATCTGTAATAATACAATAACAATACTCCGTACCTTGAAACACGCACAAATACATACTAAACGCGAATTAAAAAACCAGGTTTGTTTGCTTTTTTATATAGTATTTCATATTTTTTAACCGCCCAAATCCAGATTTTTTTTCTCGCTCTCTCTTCTAATTTCGCTTTTCCAGGTATAAAATTGTACTAAGACAATTTTGGAACTTACAAAAGGAAATTATGATACACACAGCACACAAAAGCTAATATGTTTGATCCCAAGCACTACTTATATGCAGCTATATTTCTAAAACTCAAATATTGTTCTACCTAGCTCATTGAGTGAGCTGGCAATAGCATGCATTTTACATGGAAATTCAAAATTCTGTGGTTTCTGAAGACTTTTGATTAGAGATCTTAGGCAATAAATAATCACGATAACTTTCAGAGTTATGGAAGTTTTCATGCCACAAATATGCTTTATGAACTGCTATATATATACCCTTTGCTTGATTAACTCAAAATACTTATAGATTTACTTTCCTGTTTTAAATTTATTAGATTGCTTGCTTAGGTTTTTTTTTTTTTTTAATTTCAATCTATTTTAATGCTCCTTCTAAAAGGCTTTTAGGACTGTTTTGATTTCTTATTATTTCTTTTAAAGGGAAAATGGTTAATATAGTGCTAGATACAACCATACACAGCAATTTTCTTCAATTTGATAGAAAAGAAGGACTGGGGGGAGGGGCATGACAGCAGCCTTCCAGTATTTGAGGGGCTGCCACAAAGAAGAGGGGGGGGGTCCACTTATTCTCCAAAGCACCCGAAGGCAGGACAAGAAAGAATGGATGGAAACTAATCAAGGAGAGAAGCAACCTGGAATTAAGGAGAAACTTCCTAACAGTGAGGACAATTAACCAGTGGAACATCTTGCCTCCAGAAGTTGTGGGTGCTCCATCACTGGAGGTTTTTCAGAAGAGACTGGACAGTCACTTGTCTGAAGTGATCTAGGGCCTCCTACTTGAGCAGGGGGTTGGACTAGAAGACCTCCAAGGTCCCTTCCAGCTCTGTTCCAATTCAACGATTCATTAACCAACAAGTCCCACACACATAGAGAGCAATTAGGGAAGCCCAGTTTATATTTTTTTTGCAGTTGCTTCATGACATAATTTATTCTTCCGCAGACACCATTTCTCTTCCAGCATGCAAGGATTTGGCCCAGATGACTCACAGGAGTAGAATATTTCAAAGCTGGGTTTAAAATAATCTTGGCACCGTTGCTAATGGAAGAACTCTTCTCTAGGTAGGAATACATCTTTCCTTGCCAGACTCCTAACACACAATTATTTTTTTTTGGAGTCTCAGACTAAGGAGTCTCCTGCAATGCTTATGGAAGACAGGTGTCTCCACAAGGATATGAATTTTCCAGGGAAAACGTAGTTCCAATGAAACATTTTCCGTTGGCGATCCAGGCCGTGATCTGCACTTCATTGCTGTCTGGCTGGTTCAGAAACCAGCACATTTGTCAAAATGTTCACGATACACAGGAGAACAATATCAATCCACTCTTCTTCCCAAGTCTCCAGGTCTTCTTGATTTTGAAACACAGATAGTCCTCAACTTACAACATTTGTTTAGTGACCGTTCGAAGTTACAACAGTACTGGAAAAAAGTGACTTAGGACCGTTTTCCACACTTATAACCGTTGTAGCAGCCCCAGGGTCACGTGATCAAAATTCAAATGCTTGGCAACTGGCATGTACTTATGACGGTTGCAGCGTCCCCGGGGGAGTCATGTGATCCCCTTTTGTGACCTCCTGACAAGCAAAGCCAATGGGGGAAGCCAGATTCGTTTTAACAACCAGGCTACTAATTTAACAACTGCAGTGATTCACTTAACAACGGTGGAAAGGAAGATCGTAAAATGGGGCAAAATTCACTTAATAAATGTTTCGCTTAGCAACAGAAATTTTGGGCTCTGTTGTCATCGTTAAGTCGAGGACTGCCTGTATAATTCATGTAACCGGTTTTGGATATCTGCTATTGCCTTTTTTGGAACCATCACCAATTATCGTCCGGTTTTCAGCTCTTTCGTTTTCATTATAATTTTCAATCATGCTGTCAACGCTGCTAACATCGGATGTTTTTGTTTTGACAACAGATGGAGATGCAACCCTTTTCTTCTTAGGTTTTACTCTTAGAGTTAGAGCTAGAGTTAGATGATGCTGGGGGGAGGAATGTGCATGAGAGCTCAGCTAGAGTCTAGACATAACAACACTGGACCTAGTGTGTGAACCAAGGTTATTGAAATAAGAGATGATAAGAATTGGCGGGCTGGAGAACTGGAGGGGAAGCCTGCATTTCAAGCTAATTGGAGAATGTGATTTATGACTGTTAATTGGAGGAGGGAATGGTGCTTTGATACTATGTGCTCAGGGGAGGGGAATCCAGTTTTTGGCTTTGACTGTGTTAGTGCCGATGCTATGCTTCTCAAATAAAGATTCTTTAAGGTAAACAATGCCTCGAAGTTCTTTTGAAGAGTTTCATCTGTCGGAACCATGACACACGCCACTTCTCGGCTAGAGAAGATAATTTTCATTCAGAGGATCATAAGAGGAAAGTTGAGGGGGGGGGAAATGTAAAAAAATCTCCCTCATGAAAGAAAGTCTCCACGGGAATCAGTTTTGCCCATTTAGGAAAAAAATAAAACTTGGCAAGATTTCAGCCTAGGAAGATCTGGGGTGTTTGTAGTTTACTCCGCAGTAACCCTAACTTAAGCTAATTTAGACACCCCAAGGGAAAAAAAGGCCCTGTTCTTATATTATCTGGCACACGAGGACAATTCTTAATAAAACTGCTGCGTGCAGTAATAACGACTCCAAATCCCTCAGCCAGAAGCCATGAAATCATTGCGCAGAAAACAAAAAGGGTCAGCACTTATGTACATCTGGATTAACGATAAGAACCTGTGGGTTTGAAAAGCAGAAATAAATCTTCTTTAAACCTCCCCCAAAAAGAATAAATAACTTCTCAAGAAAGTGTTCACACTTTCAGAGATTTCATCTCTGCTGTCCATGCTGTAACCTGTGTATTGCTTTCCCAGTCTTGCTTTCGCTAAAAACAACCTGCCAATTTTGAGATAAGTGGGCTCCTGATGCTTCGTGGGGGACATGCAATAATGTAGAAGAGAAGAGAGGATGAAACAAGGGGGAGGGGGGGGGGGGCTATGCCTTCAACCTTCACTCTGCAACCAGAAGGTCCACGTTGTAAACTCCCACAGAGGGATTTACAAGTGCCCTAAGCCCAATTTTACGTGCTCGTGGGTAAGATTCAATTATTTTTCAGACAACCTCAGAAACTGTCGCATTTTAAGCTGGACTGCTTCTCAGTCACGCCCACTGCCACATTAATCAGAATGCAAGATATTTTATGTACAGTATCCCAGCTGCAAACCAGCCATCAATCACTCCCCCTTCTAGCGCTGATGGTGTTACCTAGTTGGGTTATGAAACATCTGGAAGAAAGTCATCAAGCTTAAAGAGCACCAAGGACCCCCCACAATTGTCTTCCTTATCCTCCTCCTTCTCATCTCCTCCTCTTCTTCCTCCCTCACTCCCTTTAGCACTGATGATGTTGCCTAGTTGGGTCATGAAACGTCTGCAGGAAAGCAACCAAGTTTAGAGAGCACCAAAGACCCCACAATTGTCTTCCTCCTCCTCCTCCTCTCCACAAACCCCACTCCCTGGAGCACTGATGATGTTACCTAGTTTGGTAATGAAATGCCTACACGAAAACCACCAAGCTCAGAGAGCACCAAGGACCCCTGAGCTACAAAGATTCTCTTCTATCAGTTTTTTTAATTTCCCCCTACATTGGACAATGTCACTCTTAAAATGGAGTAAAGGTTCCACGGAGGCTAAGAACAGACTTAACATCTAAATAGGACTAACCAACGCCACGGCCTTTTTTTTCCCAACCCATGAAATCCAGCCGTCCCTACCTCTGTCTTCCTCTTTTCGTCTCTCTTTTTGATGCAATTCTAGAAATTCTGGGGACTCTTTTATAAAACCCACAGTCCAGCATCCGCATGGAAATCTCATCATCCTTATTTTTTTCTGCTGGGAAGAATGCTTCTGTGCAAGAGATGGCTCCTAGTATTAAATAATAGTGCGCTATATTTGAAAGCCTCTCTTGGGAACGCCGCAATATATATATATATTTTATCCAGAACGGGAGAATCCCCACCAGATGTTTGTGGGGGTGTTTAGAAAACCCACCATAGTTGTCCAGCTCCTAAACAGGCAAGAGACTGAATGATGAGGCAGAAATATTTGCTTTGGCTAAGCTTGTTTGACTTGGAGGTCTTAAAACGTTGCCTTTGGCTTGAAGTCAGCTGATTCTTACCAGCCAAATCTGCATCTGGGAAACTGACTCTTTTTAGCAAAACCCACCACAATCTGCATTTCAGCACATGCCGAGGGGCCATTGAAGCACCTGGTGAAACATTCCCAAAACTTTTTTTAAGATCGGGGGGGGGGGGTCTATTCTCAACGTGACATGACATATATACCGCGATGAAGTGTTCACGAAGGGAACTGAAAAGAAATAATCTGTTACTTACTCACACAGAAGTATGCCGTTTTCTAGTCCCGGTCGAAAATGTTTATCGCCGAAAGTTTTCCCTGTGACTTGCTGTAAAAGAAGAGAGGGGAAATTAATTGGCTGGAGGGGACCAGATTGTTTCTGGATAAACACAATCCCAAATGCAGAGTTTTTTTTGGCTACATGGCACTATCCAAAGGGGGTGGGACCATCACAGGTCAACCCAACCAGCACGGTGGTGGGTAAAACACCATTTTAGAGATGACCAGAATAAAATTGTTGGCCGCAGTCCAGGGATCTCCAAACTGCATGGCACACATCACGGAGTTTTGTATTTTAACTTTCTTTTGGTTAAAATAAAATAAAAAAATAGCAGAAAGAAAGAAAGAAAGAAAGAGAGAGAGAGAGAGAGAGAGAGAGAGAGAGAAGGAAGGAAGGAAGGAAGGAAGGAAGGAAGGAAGGAAGGAAGGAAGGAAGGAAGGAAGGAAGGAAGGGAGAAAGAAAAAGAGAGAGAAAGAGACAGAGAGAGAGAGAAAGAGAGAGAGAGAGAGAGAAAGAGAGAGAAAGAAAGGAAGGAAGGAAGGAAGGGAGAGAGAGAGAGAGAGAAAGAAAGAAAGAAAGAAAGAAAGAAAGAAAGAAAGAAAGAAAGAAAGAAAGAAAGAAAGAAAGAAAGAAAGAAAGAAAGAAAGAAAGAAAGAAAGAAAGAAAGAAACACTTGTGGACTTCAGCTCCCAGAATTCCTCAGCCAGCCAGATATCTGTCTGTCTGTCTGTCTGTCTGTCTGTCTGTCTGTCTGTCTGTCTGTCTGTCTCTCTCTCTCTCTCTCTCTCTCTGTCTCTCCGACAGACTTGGGCATTTTATGGTGCCCAGGCCACATCTGGCCCTTTGAAATGTCTAGAAAACTCACTCCTTTATTTGAATTACCGAAAGAAAAAAAATATGTATATTGTTTAAACAAGTCCTACTATCTTCTCAAATCACCTTCCAACATCAAACCCCAAACGTAGCAAGAACAATCAACAATTATTTATAGACTGCCTTTTAAGGATTTCTTTTAAGTGATTTTAAATATGTTTGTTATGCTCATATTCGGGGGGGGGGAGGAAGGGGAAGAATTTCCTCTATGTAAATTTTAAGTATTTTTTTTTTTTTTTTTAAAAACTGCTTTAAAGTTTTTAAACGTCTTCAAAGGAGGTTTTCGGTCTGGACTAAAGGTGATGCAAAAGGAATTGATATACTGTATTCTGTATGTAAACACACACACACACACTCAGACCCATGTTAAAAATGCCAGACCCATGCCAAAAACAGCTGTGGCACGACCACAACACAAAGCACGCTACACAACTGTTTTCAGTTCATAACAGGGCCTTGCCAGGTCCCAGGTGTCTGAACAGCTTATAGTAAAAACAGGAAAAAGATACGAGGCAGGGGAGGACTGGAAGTAAACGGTTTGTCAAGGTTATAAATACAGGAAATGCAAAGAAATTCATTCTTTTCCAGCCCGTCAAGGTGTTGGGACTTGGTCTGCTTCGACTTCCACCGCCAAAGCTTAATGAGGGCCTGGCTAGCCTCTTCAAGTGATTATTTGCTTTTTAAAACAAGACGGATTGCAAGCAAGGAAGGAAGTTTATTTCCACCCTTTGTCTGGGGTCGCCTGAAGTGGAACACCGCCTGCAAAATATAATTTGTTTAAAAACAGACGGGGCAATGTAAACGGTCCATTCAAACCGTCGGGTCTTTCTTCGAGAAGGCCACGAAAACGTCAGCAGGCAATTCTCTGAAGGTTGAGCCGTGGCAAATGGACTTGATTATTATTATTATTATTATTTTAACTGGCTTCAGATGTTTCGCTGCCCATCCGAGCAGCCTCCACAGTCGGAGCAAATTGGATGGGGAGAGACGACTTTCAGACTGAGACCACACCTGGAAGAGTAAGACCACACCTGGAATACTGCGACCAATTTTGGTCGCCATGCTACGAAGAAGATGTTGAGACCTTGGAAAAAGTGCAGAGAAGAGCAGCTAAGATGATCCAAGGCCTGGAGACTAAAACATACGAAGAACGGCTGCGGGACTTGGGTTTGGCTAGTCTAAAGAAAAGAAGAAATAGGGGAGACATGATAGCAGCGTTCCAGTATTTGAGGGCTGCCAGAAAGAAGAGGGGGTCAAACTATTCTCCAAAGCACCAGAGGAAAGGATTAGAAACAATGGTTGGAAACTGATCAAAGAGAGAAGCACCTGGAATTAAGGAGAAACATCCTGACAGGGAGGACAATCAACCAGTGGAACAGCTTCAGAAATCGTGGGCGCTCCATCACTGGAGATTTTTAAGAAGAGGCTAGACAGTCACTTGTCTGAAATGGTATAGGTTCTCCTGCTTGAGGAGGGGGACTGGACTAGAAGACCTCCAAGGTCCCTTCCAGATTCTATTCTATTCTATTCTATTCTATTCTATTCTATTCTATTCTACTCTACTCTACTCTACTCTACTCTACTCTACTCTACTCTACTCTACTCTACTCTACTCTACTCTACTCTACTCTACTTTTTTCTATTCTATTCTATTCTATTCTATTCTATTCTATTCTATTCTATTCTATTCTATTCTATTCTGTATTCTGTATTCTATTCTTCATTTTTCTATTCTGTTCTGTTCTGTTCTGTTCTATTCTATTCTATTCTTCGTCGCCCGATCTACAGAACATGTTTTCAAGACAAGCATGTCGACATACAATTAAAGCAGGCCAATATACCATTCATTAATTAATTAAACAAACAAACAAACTACTAGCACAAAATGGGTAATTAAGAGGGCAGGTCCACACTGAGCATCACCATTTTGCCCGTATTAAGACACGGCTAGTTCTCGACTTCCAACAATTCATTGAGTGACTGTTCGAAGTTACAACGGAAGTGAAAAAAGGGACTCGTGACCATTTTTCACACTTACAACGTGCTGCAGCACCCCCATGATCAAAACCCGGACCCTTGGCAAACCGGCTATTTATGACCATTGCAACATCCCCATGGTCACGGGAATCAAAATCGGGAGGCTTGGCAACTAACTCCTATTTATGATGGTCGCCGTGTCCCGGGGGTCCCCTTTTGCGACCTTCCGACAAGCAACGTCAATGGGGGAAAGCCAGATTCGCTTAACGACCGGGCTACTAACTTCACAACTGCAACAATTCCCTTAACCACTGTGGCAAGGAAGGTTGTAAAATGGGGCAAAATCCACTTAACAACTGTGTCGTTTAGCAACAGAAATTTTGCGCTCCGTCATCGTCCTCGTAGGTTGAGGACTAGTGTAACTGTGGCTCCCATCCAAGCTTATAGTAGCACATTCTCAGTGTCTACGTTCCCTCCACGTTTCCAAAACAAGAATCCTTTGCTCTTTATCAAAGGTTAAATTGGAATGTTGAGGAGCAATTAAAAATTATGTAAACATTAATAACAGGATATGGATTGTTTATGAAGATTGAATGTAATTAAGATATGTATAAGCTAAAAAATTATTGATAAATGTAATAATGATGTTTTTATAGAGTTGAATATCATTAGAAATGTGCTGGCTTGAATACGAGACAGTAAATGTTAAAAGAAAAAGAGAAGAAATATCTGATGTTGTAACCTGAGATTTGCACTAAAGAGTTTGTTATCGAACTATTGTTTAACCCAGTCACCACGTTGCTTTTTAAATACTCAAATGTAAAATTGGAAAATTAATAAAATATTATATATATATATAATAAAAAGAGAGAGTTGAGCTGGTGCAGTAGGATATAAATGCAATTAAAAATAAATAAACAAATTACCAGAAAGGAATATTATATTGTATTACTAATTAGTTGATGTAAGATGGTGAGAATTCAAATAGATAAGACCTGTATCCTGAACATTAGATCTTCTGATGAATGGTGATAAAGGGAATTGGGGTTATTTAAAACTTGGAAATTATAAATATCAAACGTTAAATATAAATATTGATGGGAAACTAAAAATCGGGGGAAATTAACCAGGACATTGATTGTCTAAAAAGACTGAATGTTAAAACAACTTAGGATATGTATAAACTAAAAATTATTGATAAATGTAAGAAAGTTATTTTTTATTTAATCGATATAATAAGAATTGTATTAATTTAAATATGAGACAGTAAATACCAAGGGGGAAAAGAGAGGAAACATTTAATGTAATAGTTTGAGATCTGTACTAAAGATATTTGTATGTCATTGAATTATTGCCCAACTCAGCCGCCACGTTGCTTTTCAAATATTTAAATGTAAAACTAGAAAACCAATAACATTTTCTCAAAAAATAAATAAATAAACAAGCCAGCCAACAAACTTCAAGCTGGACATGTTTCAGGGCAATCAACTTTCTGAACCTATCTCTCATATCCCTGAAGGACATACGGTGTCCTTTCATCACAAAATAACTGCATATAATTTCGCTTTATTACACACAATTATTTTACTCTTTAAGAGATGATGAACACTATTAGCTGCAAATCTGAACGCAACTTCCTACTGGGTCAGCCTCAGCTAAGTTGCTGGAACTTATTTCTGTGTAAACATGCATGCTCAGGAAACAGGGGCTAAAATTACAACTTAAATCCCTTAATTTATACGAAGGGAGGGGAAAAAAAAATACTTAAGAGCTAAAAAGTTTTCTTTGTGTTCTATTTCCAAGCCCCAAGCCAGCGCACACACTGATATTTACTCCAGTGCTAATAAAGAAAAATTATAGTGTGGTCATTTCAAAGCCCAGATATCTCTTTCAAGTTTGTTTTTATGTCAGAGAGTTGAAAGGCTGGCAAAATACAAGCAAGTTGGGATTGATTAATTGCACTTCTGAATCTGCTTTACTGTAGCCAAAAGCTGGGCTTCAAATGCAGATCACATCGTTGTGATCTCCCATCCTTCAGACAGGTCTGTCTCCGTTCAATTTAATCAGGAGATGTTGACATGCGTTTCCCATGCCACTTCGTTCTTATTGATTTATTTTTCTTATTAAGAAAATTTATGGGGCTGCCCAACTCATTCAAGGTGACTCTGGGAAGCTTAGAGAAGCAGATCCCCAAAGACAAAATCGAGTAACACCCTCATCCTTCTGGTGAAAACAATCAAACCAACTGCTTGATGGATACCTTTCTCCCTGGGGTCCCCAGGCCTCTGGCAGAACCAGAATACAGAATAACAAGAGTTGGAAGGGACCTGGGAGGTCTTCTAGTCCAACCCCCTGCTCAGGCAGGAAAACCTACACCATCTCAGACAAATGCTTGTCCAATCACTTCTTTAAAACTTCCAGTGTTGGAGCACCCACAACTTCTGGAGGCAAGTTGTTCCAAGATAGATAGATAGATAACCTTTATTGTCATTTTTATATTGTGGGCACAATGGCACACATAAAAAACGAAATTTAGTTGCCCGCTCTCAAAGTGAAACATATACATGACACACACCTAAACATACTATGTACAACATATATATAGACCCACATCCCTACATATACATAGCAAATAAATATTAAATATTTATTGATATTCCACTGATTAATTGTTCTAACTGTCAGGAAAGCAGGTCTTCAGAGGCTTTCAAAACCATGTCAAAGTGGAGGACAATCTTATCCCTACAAGGTTGAGGTTCCACAGGGAGGGAGACACCACGGAGAAGGCCCTACTTCTTGCTCCCACTTGGTAGACCTTCTCAAGGAAAAGGACCCTCCTGCACCTATGTCCTTGTACAGGAAACACTGATTGGCAGGGGAAATTCTCCAATGCCCCATATCAAAAGATTCAGATATGTCATATCATGTTTTATAGTCTGTACCATGACAGTTCAAGATGGATTGCTCCATCCTGATCAAAATGATTCCCACCAGACCCCAAAGGATTATAAGCCACCATCTTCCAGCCAATTAAGATTATCACATTTCCCACAAAAGCTGTCGATACAGAGCAGTCTCTCCAAACTTGGCCACTTTAAGACTTGTGTACTTCGACTCTCAGCATGGACTCTCATGCTGGCTGAGGAATTCTGGGAGCTGAGGTCCACATTCTATCTGAGGAATTCTGGGAGTTGAAGTCCACATTCTCTCTGAGGAATTCTGGGAGTTGAGGTCCACATTCTCTCTGAGGAATTCTGGGAGTTGAGGTCCACATTCTCTCTGAGGAATTCTGGGAGCTGAGGTCCACATTCTATTTGAGAAATTCTGGCAGTTGAACTCCACATTCTCTCTGAGGAATTCTGGGAGTTGAAGTCCACATTCTCTCTGAGGAATTCTGGGAGTTGAAGTCCACATTCTATCTGAGGAATTCTGGGAGTTGAAGTCCACATTCTATCTGAGGAATTCTGGGAGTTGAGGTCCACATTCTCTCTGAGGAATTCTGGGAGTTAAAGTCTACATTCTATCTGAGGTATTCTGGGAGTTAAAGTCCACATTCTATCTGAGGAATTCTGGGAGTTGAAGTCCACATTCGCTCTGAGGAATTCTGGGAGTTGAAGTCCACATTCTCTCTGAGGAATTCTGGGAGTTGAGGTCCACATTCTCTCTGAGGAATTCTGGGAGTTGAAGTCCACATTCTCTCTGAGGAATTCTGGGAGTTGAAGTCCACATTCTATCTGAGGAATTCTGGGAGTTGAGGTCCACATTCTCTCTGAGGAATTCTGGGAGTTAAAGTCTACATTCTATCTGAGGTATTCTGGGAGTTGAGGTCCACATTCTCTCTGAGGAATTCTGGTTGTTGAAGTCCACATTCTCTCTGAGGAATTCTGGGAGTTGAAGTCCACAAGTCTTAAAGTTGCCAAGTTTGGGGACCCCTGATATAGAGAATGACGGAACATGACCTGGGAGCAATGGGCAACATGGATGTACATGGGACTCAACTACCAAGGCTTACTGGCTCATGCCGAAATAGCAGTTCACAACTAATTGCCATCATCATGCAATGATTTGTGTACCTTCTGACAAGCAAAGTCAGTGGGGAAGCCAGATACACTTAACAACTGGGTTACTAGCTACACAACTGCAGCAATTTACTTACCAACTGTGGCAAGACAGGTCATCAAGCAGGGCAAAAACTCAACTGTCTCGCCTAACAACAGAAATGTTGGGCTCAATCGCGGTCCTCGTAAGTCGAGGACCCCCCCTGTTCTCCACACAACGCACGGAGCTTTGAGAAAAACGGGGCTAACGGGAGAAATTGCTTCAGCAGTCGCAGTTGAGGTCAGACGTTATTGCTCTCTTTGGCCGTTCAGCCATCTTGACTTCACGCTTTACGCCAGGAAAAAATAGCAATGGACATGCTTGAAAACAACATGAAGCGGATGTTACTAAAAGCCCCGCGAAGCTACAGATGTAAGACACGCCAGGACCACCACCCCCGCTACGTCCTGCCTTCCAGATGTCAGAGCTCTCCCCAAAGCTATCAGCACCACTTTAAAGTTATTAAAGGAACCAGATGGCCAAGTTTATAGCCGGGATTTGGGCTGTAATTATTTATAATCACTAGATCCGAGTTTGTAAACTTGACCCACCAGCCCATTAGCACTCTGCAAAGATGGGAGGTTATAGCTGGATAAATGATCAGCCTCTAGGAGACATGAAACCTCTCTTTCTGGGGCTCCGTTTCTTCTCTGCTCTTTCCAACACAGGCACCCCCCCCCAAAAAATACATCAAATGATGCAAGAGTAGAGTAGAGTAGAGTAGAGTAGAGTAGAGTAGAGTAGAATAGAATAGAATAGAATAGAATAGAATAGTTGGAAGGGAATAGAATAGAATAGAATAGTTGGAAGGGACCTTGGAGGTCTTCTAGTCCAACCCCCTGCTCATATATACCACTGCAGACAAATAGTTGTCCAATCTCTTCTTAAAAACCTCCAGTGTTGGAGTACCCACAATTTCTGGAGGCAGATTGTTCTACTGATTAATTGTTCTCACTATCGGGAAATTTCTTTTTAGTTCTAGGTTGCTTCTCTCCTTGATTTATCAACAGTCAAATTGCCCACTGAATATCCATCCATCCATCCATCCATCCATCCATCCATCCATCCATCCATCCATCCATCCATCCATCCATCCATCCATCCATCCATCCAATCTCTCACACTTTTTCTTTCTGAATAAATACAAACTCTGTATGCGTAAATCATAAGTTCAATGGGGTTTTTCCCCCCCACCAAAAAGCCTGTAAGGATTTTCCGGTCAGCCCTAAATACAGATATTATCTTTCCATTAATTAAGGAAGTCAGTCTAGCTATCTCAGGAAGTTCATCAAACATTCCTCTGTTGAGTGCAGCGCCACGAAATCTTTCCATCTTGGTGCCTTATAATAATCTCATTGCAGTCATCAAACATAAAAAAAAAAAATCCATTGTTTTTTTCCAGCTGTTTGTCGGTCAATCCCAAAACAAATGCCTCCGGTTTGAATTGCATATTAATCCTTAATATCGTCTGAATTAATCTGTCTGCAACTTTTTCAGCTTTTCTGCATGTCAAACAAGCATGTTAAAATGTCCCTTCACACCTCGTTTCCATTTCTAATATAGATTTCAGACACCTTTATTAGCTGGTCCTCAATTTACGAACACGACTGAGGCCCAAAATTTCTGTGGCTAAGCAAAACAGTTGTTAAATGAGTTTTGCTCCATTTTATGATCTTTCTTGCTACTCGTGTTAAGTGAATCACTGCAGTTGTTAAGTTAGTAACACGGTTGTTAAGTTAAAATCTGGCTTCCCCCATTGACCTCGCTTGTGAGAAGGTCAAAAAAGGGGATCACGTGACCCCGGGACACTGCAACCGTCATAAGTACAAGTCAGTTGCCAAGCGTTTGAATTTTGATCACGTGACTATGGGGGGAAGCTGCAACGATCGTAAGTGTGAAAAACGGTCACTTTTTTCAGTGCTGTTGTAACTTTGAACGGTCACTAAACGAACTGTTGCAAGTCAAAGACTACCTGTATATCCCTGAAAAGGGAAATATGCCCTTGTTTTAACAAAAAGAAAGGAGGGGGGGAAAGTTCATTCATCATCAAGATGGCTTTGTGTGTATTTTCCTGTTCCTTTGCAATCGTCCCCATTTGGACTCAAATTTCAAGCTGAAAATTCTTACGAGAGAACTTTGAAGGGAGAATAATTTTAAAGCTGCATTTTTCTATGTCTTTAACACATTTTTTTGCAAGAACCAAAAAACAATAAATATTTTGAACGGTGCCTGGAAATAAACTGGCAGCCAAGCACAAATTTTTCACCACTGATGAAATGTGTTTTGTACTCTTTGTCCCCATTAACAACCACCCAGTTCTATTTTGATCCAAATATATTTTCTGATTAACCTTTACGAGCATGGATATGCATCAGGCATACGTGTTCCTTTCATGAACAGGCTAGGAGAGACGGAGGGATAGAATCAAGAGCACGTGAAGGTCTAGTACCGCTTTACAAAGCTTTAGTAAGATTCATTTAACAACCCTGTTACTAACTTCACAACTGCAGTGATTCAGTTGTGGCAAGAAAGGTCGTAAAATGGGACAAAATTCCCTTAAAAATGTCTCACTTAGCAACAGAAATTTTGGGTTCAATTGTGGACGTTAAGAACTACCTGTAAAGTATTTTTCCTTTTTACTCCAAAGCAACACAGAACATTTTACCCAAAATGACTAAACCACATCTATTCTAGTTTGGGCTTCTCCCATCCTAATATCATTTCAAAATGATGGGATTTGCAATCCAGAACTTCTCAGAGGCAGCAGATGGTTGTCTAAAGGCTGAGGACATTAAGGAACGGAAAATAAAATAAAATTAAACTTCCCACGTGATCAGTCCTGGGCCTCCAAAAGTTTTAAAATTTGCCTTTTTTCCCCTTCAACAGTTTTTATGGCAGGCTGGAGAATTTTGCTTTTCAGAGAAATAAACCCACTCCGCCCCCAAAACAATTCTGAGTGTGACAAAGCCACTGAAATATCTACAAGGCAGGTTTTTAAATCCTATAATGAGCCTCAACAATTTAACAATTCCCAATCCAGCAACCAGCCACGGATATCATTCTAGTGAGTCCGTGCCAAATGCCTAATGGAATATTCCATTTCAGCTGAATGTACTTCTTTTCTCTTAACAACAATAAGAAAAAAAATCGTTAATTTCCAGGAAATAAAATATATGAAATGTTCAGATCGTCCAGCATAACATGAATTCCTCAGTCTCAGAAAAAGCCAGACCTGGCTGCCGTTTCTCCTCCCGGCTCACTTTCTCTCATCACAAACCTCATTAAACAAAGATTTTATTATTATTGTTATTATTATTCATTAGACGTGAACCTCAGTCAACTGAACATTCAAGTTGGCTGGCGCTGATGGTTGACACGGGTTGCTACCAGCATCCTAAGTGTCAACCAGGTACCTCCTTAAAATGTAAGATGTTCCGAGTAGCGCAGTTTTTCGTAACGTTGCTGGAGTTATTGCAGGAATCTGCAGTTTCTTGATGTGTTTTGCGAAGTTTTTGGACATAGTTCCCAGTCCCCCGATGACAATGGGTACCACTGTTACACGTTTCATCCATAATCGCGCAGTTTCGATGGCCAGGTCGCGATATTTCGTAATTTTTTCCAGTTCTTTTTCTTCGACTCTGGCATCTCCTGGTACAGCGATATCAATCAGCTGTACGCTTCGGTTCTCTACAACTGCGATATCTGGCGTGTTGTGTTCCAAATGGCGATCTGTCTGTATTCGAAAGTCCCCCAAGATCTTCACCCTCTCATTCTCAACAACTTTTTCCACCCTATGTTCCCACGACTTTTCGGACACAGGCAAGTCGTATTTTTTACACAATGCCCAGTGGATTAATTTAGCAACTCGGTCATGTCTAGATTTGTAATCAGTTTGTGCGATTTTGCTGCACTCACAGATTAGATGTGAAAGAGTTTCAACTTTGTCATTGCAAAGTCGGCAATTTGGATTGTCAGTGGATTTTTGTATCTTCGCTTTCATGGCATTAGTTTGTAATGCTTGTTCTTGAGCAGCCAGTATTAAGCCTTCCGTTTCTTTCTTGATGGTTCCCATCTTAAGCCATGCCCATGTCAAGTTGTTATCACATTTTCCTTCAACGTTTTTCAGATGCTGTCCATGCAATTATTATTATTATTATTATTATTATTATTATTATTATTATTATTATTATTATTATTATTATTATTATTATTATTACTATTACTATTATTACTATTACTATTACTATTATTACTATTATTATTACTATTATTATTACTATTATTATTATTATTATATTATTATTATTATTATTATTATTATTATTATTATTATTATTATTATTATTATTATTATTATTATTATTATTATTATTATTATTATTATTATTATGCCAACATTATCCACATTTTGTAGGCTAATCCGATGACACGTGATTCCTTCTGCTGTTTCCTAGCCAGGGTCAAAATGTTGGAGTAAGAAGTGTTTGCTGATAGCATGAAAAAAACCTTTCCTAATTGTGTGCTGCTTTAGCCTTTGGGGATGCCAGAATACATTAGTCACAGTGGGATGATTTTCATTTCTGGGGCTCTTAAAAAAAGGCGGCTGGCCTGGACAAGGCAATCCCTGTGGAAAAAAAACATTGTTAAGCTGGCACCTAAAATTTCTTTCAGGATGTTGGATAGGTCACGCAGGTCAAACTTCTACACAATGGCAAGTCTGAACAGAATTAACAGAACAACAGAGTTGGAAGGGACCTGGGAGGTCTTCTAGTCCAACCCCCTTGCTCAGGCAGGAAACCCTATAACATTCCAGACAAATGCTTGTCCAATCTCTTCTTAAAAACTTCCAGTGTTGGAGCATCCACAACTTCTGGAGGCAAGTCGTTCCCCTGATTAATTGTTCTCACTGTCAGGAAATTTCTCCTAAATTCCAGGTTGCTTCTCTCCTTGATTAGCTTCCATCCGTCGCTTCTTGTCCTGCCTTCTGGTGCTTTGGAGAACAGGTTGACCCCCCCCCCTCTTCTTTGTGGCAGCTCCTTAGATTAAATGGGAATATTGTTCACACAATTCAAAACTGGTTCCTTCGGGTAAGAATTATCACTCAATCAAAATAGAGCTGGAAGGGGCCTTGGAGGTCTTCTAGTCCAACCCCCTGCTCAAGCAGAAGACCCTATACCAACTCAGACAAGTGGCTGTCCAGTCTCTTCTTAAAAACCTCCAGTGATGGAGCACCCACAACTTCTGAAGGCAACTTCTGTTCCTCTGGTTAATTGTCCTCCCTGTTAGGAAGTTCCTCCTTAATTCCAGGTTGCTTCTCTCCTTGGTTAGTTTCCATCCATTGTTTCTTGTCCTGCCTTCTGGTGCTTTGGAAAATAAGTTGATCCTCTCTTTTTTGTGGCAGCCTCTCAAATACTAGAAGATTGCTATCATGCCCCCACTAGTCCTTCTTTTCTCTAGACTAGCCAAACCCAATTCCTGCAGCCGTTCTTCATATGTTTCTGTGTCCAGGCCCTTAATCATCTCAGTTGCTCTTCTCTGCAATTTTTCCAAAGTCTCAACATCAAAACTGGATGCAGTATTCCAGGTTTGCAGGAGAGATTGTCCTTCCCTTGCTTTTAAGGTAAAATTAAAGAAAATACGATTGTATATTTTGCAGACATGCTTAAAATCTATTTTTGTGAGGATGCTCAGCCAAAGGCTACATCGGAAAGGGACTGGGAAAAACATTTTTTTAAAAATTGCATGGCTCCCTTCCAGAGCAATGTGTAGGACAGACACAAATAAAGGCAGCTAACTAAAAGTGCCAGATGACTTTAAGTAGGTTAAGTAGTAGAACAGATACAGGAGACAGAAAAATCTCGTTTGAGAAGGTTATTCTTTCAGTTTTCCTTCTTTCAAAGCTGTATAGATGTGTGCCCATGGATTTATGGATTTATCTGGTTAACCCAATTCACAACAATATGACTGCAAGTGACGTACAAGCATAAATACAAATACAACAGCCTGACAAAATGTCAAGAAGAACAAAATTCACTGTTGAGTCCTTGGCGCTCTCTGAACTTGGCTGTTTTCGTGCAGACAGTTCATTACCAAACTAGATAATGTCATCAGTGCTATAAGGGAGAGGGGTATGTGGAATGGAGGAGGAGAAGGGGAACTCTATAGGAGAAGGGGAACCTTCCACACATCTGCCCTATCAATCCTCTATTCCAGACTCACAAAGGCACTGATGACCTAGTTTGGTAATGAAACATCTGCAAGAAAACATCTTCAAGAAGGCTCCACACCCATTGGCAACCCTGGGGACACAGACACATTTCCAAGTGGCCTCAACGACTCTCTAAAAGAAGACAAATGACTAGTTTTCTGCAAGGAGTATAAATCCTTCCATTCCCCACCATCCAGTCAGAGCTGAAGAAGCTTCTGGGATGAGGACCGAAATGTCTTCAAAGAAAAATAAAGTCCAGTTGCCTCTTGAAAAAGCACCACCGAGGACACGGACAAACCCCCAGGTGGCCTCAACGACTCTCTAAAAGAAGGCAAATGACCAGCTGTCTGCAAGGAGTATAAATCCTTCCCTTCCCCACCATCCAGTCAGAACTGAAGAAGCTTCCTGGATGAGAAGCGGAAACCTCTTCAAAGAAAAAACAAGGAAGTCCAGTTGCTTCTTGAAAAAGCACCTTTGGGGCAACCGTGACCTGGATGACTGAGAATCTCCATCGACATTTATCTGCAAGAAAACCACCAAGCTCAGAGAATACTAAGGTCTCCACATCTCCCACTGAGTTTCTTCTCTGTAAATGCCTCTTTCTCCCCCATCCTCTCACCTAGGAGCAACCTGAGGCAGGACGTCTGCCAGGTGTTTAATACTCACCTTTACTGGTGTACAGGTGACTACAAGCAAAGGCAGATTACCTTCAATATATTTATTAAACCCAGCTCTCCTCCTTACCTAGGTGCCCAACAATTACGTTAGACTATATAGCCTACCAGCCTCAACCAGGTAGAAGCCACAATTCTGATTAAACCTGTAAACTGAAGCAAATTTCATTTGCTCCCAATGGTTTTAGATAGATAGATAGATAGATAGATAGATAGATAGATAGATAGATATAAAGAGAGACATACATAGAGATAAAGATATATAGATATAGATAGAAATAGAAAGAAAGAGAGATAGATAAAGAGAAATATAGATACATAGAGAGATAAAGAGATAAGAGACAGATAAAGATATAGATATAGAAAGAAAGATAAAGAGAGATAGATAGAAAGAGAGAGATAGAGAGATATATAGAGATCAGCTGGGTGGACAAGATCAGAAATGAGGAGGTTTTAAGCCGCCTGGGAAAGCCAAGGGAAATCATCAAAACAATAAAAAAACAAAAGTTAGAATATTTCGGACATGTGATGCGACACCCAAAAAAATACGGCATACTCCATTTAATCCTCCAGGGAAAGATGGAAGGCAAACGAGGTCCAGGCAGAAGAAGAACATCGTGGCTTCAAAATCTAAGGGACTGGTTTGGACAAAACTCAGCAGCACTTTTTCGTGCGGCTGCTGATAAAAACAGGATCGCCAACATGATCGCCAACGTCCGATAACGGATATGGCACAAGGAGAAGAAGAATAGAGAGATAAGAGAGATAAGAGAGAGAGACAGAGACAGAGACAGAGAGACAGAGAGAGAGAAACAGAGAGAGAAATATATTTAGAAGTTATTCTTTAGGGATCAGCAATTTGGAAACAAAATCAGTTGTTCTGCATTCTGACCACGGTTCCCTCATGAAAGCTTGCTAATTTCGCTCCCCTTGAAAATATCTAGGGAACTATAGCTAGTCCTCAATTTACAACCGTTCATTTAGTGGCTGTTCAAAGTTACAAGGGCAATGAAAAAAAGCAACTTATGACCGTTTTTTTCACACCTACGACCACCGCAGCATCCTCATGCTTATGTGATCAACATTTAGAGGCTTGGAAACTGATTCCTATTTATTTAGAACGGCTGCAATTTCCTGGAACCACGTGATCCCCTTCTGCAACTTTCTGACAAACACAGTCAACAGGGAAGGCAGATTCACTTAACAACCGTGTTACTTACTTAACGACTAGCAGGGATTCACTTAACAACCGTGGCGAGAAAAATCTTAAGCCAACACAGTGCTAGGCTGCATTAACAGAGGGATAGAATCAAGATCACGTGAAGTGTTGATACCACTTTATAAGGCCTTGGTAAAGCCACACTTGGAATATTGCATCCAGTTTTCATCACCACAATGTAAAAAAGATGTTGAGACTCTGGAAAGAGTGCAGAGAAGAGCAACAATGGCCTTACCAAGGCATTGTAAAGTGGTATTAACACTTCACGTGATCTTGATTCTATCCCTGTGTTAATGCAGCCTAGCACTGTGTTGGCTTTTTTGGCAGCTGCAGCACACATTTAAGTGATTGTCCACTAGGACTCAGAGATCCCTCTCACAGTTGCTACTATTGAGCAAGGTGCCCCCTATACTATACCTGGGCGTTTGGTTTTTCTTGCCTAAATGTAGAACCTTTACTTTTTTCACCATTGAATTTAATTTTGTTAGATAGCGCCCAGTGTTCAAGTCTGTCCAGATCCTCCTGTATCTTAAGCCTGTCTTCTGGAGGGTTGGCTATTCCTGCCAGCTTGGTGTTGTCTGTAAATTTGATGAGTTCCCTATCTATCCCCTCGTCCAAATCATTGATGAAGATGTTGAAGAGCACTGGGCCCAGAACAGAGCCCTGGGGCACCCCACTACACACTTCCCTCGAAGATGTGAAGACATATAAGACATATGAAGAACAATTGTAGGAATTGGGTATGTCTAGTTTAATTAAAAGAAGGACTATGGGTGATGGGATAGCAGTGTTCCAAAACTCACTTAAGAAATGTCTCACCTGTATATGTGTGTGTGTGTGTGTATGTACACATATACATATATACAGAGAGAAAGAGAGAGAGAGGCAAAATTCAAATTAAAGTAAAAGAATCAGTCATCACTGCATCACAAAATAAATCATGAAAACCTCAGCTAAACGTCTTTTGTGTTTTTAACTGTAATTAAGCAGAATTCGATAATTTGCAAATGTTTCTATTTGCTTTTTATATTAAAGAGAGGCCAAATTTAGCACATGTTAATTGTAAAGAAAACACACCCTGGGACACAGGCAACTGACGGACACTTTTCATTAAATTTTATTGTTTACACAGTTGGTAATCATTTGAGCCAATGCAGGGGTCTTTTTTAAAAGTAAAGCTGATAACCAGATGTTTGCCTTGCAAAAGAAAAGGAAAAAAAAGAGGACAAAATCCCTTTAAAAAAACAAAACAAAGGGAGCCAAATTCATCTTGGAAAATAGCTTTGAAGAAAATCCTGCAAACCATGTGTGTTCAATAATTGCAAGGAAGATTTAAATGACTCTCCGAGTTCCAGTGCATAAAATACGACGCTTCATTTTCTTTGCTGCTTGTCACAGTTCCAGAGATGGCTTGATGAGACACAAACATATGTCATTTTAATCTCAGAATTGCTCTGGAATGGCAGTAACAATAATAATAATACTATTATCACCTACTATAAAACATGTGGGTGGATGGAACTGCTGGGGGTGGGCAGAGTGAGCCTGCAATACCGCATTCTAACCACTGGGAGGGAAGGAAGGAAGGAAGGAGAGAGAGAGAGGAAGGAAGGAAGGAAGGAAGGAAGGAAAGAAAGAAAGAAAGAAAGAAAGAAAGAGAGAGAAAGAAAGAAAGAAAGAAAGAAAGAAAGAAGGAAGGAAGGAAGGAGAGAGAAGGAAGGAACGAAAGGAAGGAAGGAAGGAAGGAAGGAGGGAGAGAGAGAGAAGAAGGAAGGAAGGAAGGAAGGAAAGAAGGAAGGAAGGAAGGAATAGTACTTAGACTTATATACCACTTCACAGTGCTTTACAGCCTTCTCTAAGCAGATTTACAGAGTCAGCATATTTGCCCCCCCAACAATCTGGGTCCTCATTTTACCGACCTCTGAAGGACGGAAGGCTGAGTCAACCTTAATGTTACCCTCGTGATAACCTACTATTATCACCTACTATAACATGTGGGTGGAGTAACAAGGAGGGGCAGACATCCTGACGTCCGATCTAGGTCCTCCTTTGGGTAACAGCTTGAGCAATTCTCAACATCCCACCTGCAGGCAAGCAACAATGGGACATTTGTCCTCCCCACAAGCGTCCACCCTCCGCAGATGCAACAGTACACACATTACCATTGTATAGGAAGGAGTTATGGGGGGGAAACAATGGCATCTGTCAGTCACGAAGAGCGAAGGACAACAGCCAACGTTTAATGGGAAACGCATGCCACGGAGGCCCAGCGGCCCAAGAGGGTTTGAGTTCCGTTCCAAGGTCAACTGAAAACTCATAAACGGGTCCCGGGGGGGGGGTTAGGGTCTTTAGGGAGGGTTGGCACTGGGGAAGGAAGGGGGAGAAGCACTAAAGCAGCTTTATGCCATTATGGAGCAAGCTTTAACCCCTTGGCACCTTTGCTCTGACACTGCGGGAGCATCTGTCGCTAAAAACACAAAAGTAGCTTGTTTTCAAAATAAATCCAGTTCACTGGTCCATTCAGCCTGGAATGGGAATGGGAATGGGAATGGAATGGGAATGGAATGGAATAGAATAGAATAGAATAGAATAGAATAGAATATAGGAATAGGAATAGGAATAGGAATAGAATAGAATAGAATAGAATAGAATAGAATAGAATAGAATAGAATAGAATAGAATAGAATAGAATAGAATAGAATATAGGAATAGGAATAGGAATAGGAATAGGAATAGGAATAGGAATAGGAATAGGAATAGAATAGAATAGAATAGAATAGAATAGAATAGAATAGAATAGAATAGAATAGAATAGAATAGAATAGGAAGCTGGAAGGGACCTTGGAGGTCTTCTAGTCCAGCCGCCTGCTCAAGCAGAAGAACCTATACCATTTCAGACAAATGGCTGTCCAGTCTCTTCTTAAAAACCTCCAGTGATGAAGCACCCACAGCTTCTGGTGGCAAGCTGTTCGACTGGTTAATTCTTCTCTCTGTTAGGAAGTTTCTCCTTAATTCCAGGTTGCTTCTCTCCCCGATTAGTTTCCATCCATTGTTTCTTGTCCTGCCTTCAGGCGCTTTGGAAAACAAATTGACCTTCTCCTCTTCTTTGTGGCAGCCTATCAAACGCTGGAATATTGCTCTCATGTCACCCTTGATCTTTTTTTCTCTCTCTAGGCTAGCCAAGCCCAAATTTAATATGAACAGATTGACCCCCAACTTCTTTCTCGCAGCCCCTGAGATATTGGAAGGCTGCTATCATGTCGCCCCTGGTCCTTCTTTTCATTAAACTAGCCATACCCAATTCCTGCAATTGTTCCTATGTTTCAGCCTCCAGCCCCTTATAAACAATCATCAGGAGCAACATCTTGTATATACTGTATTTTCAGGGCTGAGAGTAACACAGTTCAGCTAAAGGTTAGAAATAGGCTAAGACTTTTATCTTATCAATAATCAAGAGTTCAGCTAACTAATAATGATAATACCTCAATATGTGAATAACAAATAGTTTAGCAATACACAAATAAGACTGGAGGGCTTGGCATCTTTTCACCGAGGAGTAGTGTGAAGGGGCCCCGTTTATCAGGTTCGTGTATTGCTACTCAACCTTAGCTTGAAATGCCGCCGTTCCCTGCTCTGGCGCTCGGATCCCCCTGGACGATTGCTGTGGGAAAATATTTGGCTGAAGCTTTCTCCTCCACCCTCTCCTCTAGCTGGGACTTTTTCTTCTGCCCTCCCTCCAGGGGTTTTCCACACCCGTGCTCCTTCGCTCCGTATCGTGCCTCTCAGAATTGTCCCAGCTGCTTTCCCTACGCTACACTAAGACAAGTCTGGAGGAGGAGGAGGAGGAGGAGGAGGAGGAGGAGGAGAAGAGAAGAAGAGGAGGGGCGGAGGAGAGAATAGAAAAATAAAAGGAGAAGACTAAGAAGAAGAAGAAGAAGAAGAAGAAGAAGAAGAGCAAGAAGAGAAGAAGAAAAGAAGAAGAGAAGAAGAAAGAAGAAGAAGAAGAAGAAGAAGAAGAAGAAGAAAAGAGGAGGAGGAGGAGAGGAGGAGGAGGAGGAGGAGGAGGAGGAGGAGGAGAAGCCAACCCACTGAAGGAAGAGAGTCACCTTCTTATTTTGCCATCTCTTGGATGATAGAAAAGCAAAGAAGCCTCGGATGTCTAACGGGTGAAATGAAGACAAGGCAGATCAATTTTGTTCCCAGAAGAAGAGTTCTCCGGTGGAAGTTGAATTAATGGCCCTCATCACTCCCAAAGTTCATCCATTCTATGAGTTCTCAACACTTCACAGGTTCCCCAGGGAGGCCACACTTAGCCACCCACCTAGGGTAAAGGATTTAGGAGTTGGGACATCTCCATCCCAATAACTTCTCTGCCTCCTCACCTGTCCATACTAGGTGAGAAACGAAACACACACACACCCCCCGGAGGGCATAGAGGAGGTCCCTCTTAACCAACTTGCTCAGACCGAAGAAGCGACTTGGATAAGCCGCGAGACTTTTGACCCAACAAGAAAAGAAGTCCCGTTGCCATGACTCAAACTCTAGCTGGGTGGCTGAGAATCTTCCCTGACGTGTTGTTGCTTGGCCCAACCGAGCGCAGAAGAGTGGTCCTTGCAGAGGGTGTATCAGTTAATCAAAATAGCACAATGACAGAGTTGGAAGGGACCTTGGTTGGTCTTCTAGTCCAACCCCCTTGCTCAGGCAGGAAACCTTATAATACCATTCCAGACAAACGATTGTCCAGTCTCTTCTTAAAAACTTCCAGTGTTGGAACATTCACAACCTCTGGAGGCAAGTCGTTCCACCGATTAATTGTTCTCACTGTCAGGAAATTCCTCCTTAGTTCCAGGTTGCTTCTCTCCTTGATTAGCCTCCATCCCTTGCTTCTTGCTCTGCCTTCAGGTGCTTTGGAGAATAGACTGACCCCCTCATCCTTGTGGCAGCCCCTCAGATATTGGTACACTGCTAACACGTCTCCCCTAGTCCTTCTTTTCATTAGACTAGACATTCTTGAAAACCTCCAATGTTGGAGCATTCACAACTTCTGGAGGCAAGTCATTCCACCGGTGAATTGTTCTCCCTGTCGGGAAATTCCTCCTTAGTTCCAGGTTGCTTCTCTCCTTGATGAGTTTCCATCCTTTGTGTCTTGTCCTGCCTTCAGGTCCTTTGGAGAAGAGGTGGACCCCCTTCTTCTTTGGGGCAGCCAACAAGGCAACAAAACTAGGCTTGAAAATGGAGAAGCTCCCTCCAGGCCAGTCTTGAAAAAAATCAAGATTATTTACGGGAAATGTAGAATGCTGGAGATCAAAAGGTCCATTATTAGAGCGTTGTTCTTTTTTCTAAGCCAATTCAAACAGAGGCAGACTCTTAGACCTACAAAATATCAGGCAGGCACATTCCACGCAAAGAAGAAACCTCAACACACGCTGCCATTTCCCTACTTGTTTTTCCCATCTCAAAGCGACGGGGAAACAAATGTTTTCTTGTCGCCAAAGCATCGGGGAAAGCTGCTGTCATTCCAAGCAGCTAGTTACCCAATTGATCAAGAAAACATCAAAACCGTGGCACGCTGCTACACACTTCAAGAAGATCAACGAGCAATGAATTGGGCAAATTGTTCAGGCTTTTTTTCTTTTTTTCTTTGCACAACGTATTGTTTTCCGCATGTTATTTTAACCTGTTTTGCTTTCCACAAACATGAGGGCTAGAAACTCAGTTGGATTTTTTAAAACATTGGGTTCATCCGGACCGAAGTGAGATGGCTCTATGGCAGGGGTCTTCAAACTTGGCCCTTTGATGACTTGTGGACTTCAACTCCCAGAATTCCTCAGCCAGGTACGCGTGCCTGGCTGAGGAATTCTGGGAGTTGAAGTCCACAAGTCATCAAAGGGCCAAGTTTGAAGACCCCTGCTCTATGGTGTCGGAGTTTTTAAACACCCTCTCATCTTGTCCTGTCTGTTTGCTTGTTTCTAAAGTTATTTTAAGGTGTGTTTTTATTGTTCTGTTTTTTTTAGGGCACACTAGCCAGAGCCGTAAGTGTGAGAAACGGTTGTAAGTCACTTTTGTCAGTGCCGTTGTGACTTTGAATGGTCACTAAATGTCAAGGGCTACCTGTCCTGAATTGTGAGGCTACAGGCTACACAGAACGGTTAATTTTCAGCAGAAATGTATTACCGAAGGTATTATGAAGCTATTAACTGCCTGGATAATTTAAGAACTCCACAATTGACAGCACGACTATTATTAGATCTAATGCTAAAGATCAACCATCTTCTATCCTTGTTCTAGTTCAAAGCACAATCAGGTGGAAATGGGTCCTGGCTCCCATGACTTTAACCTTTAGCCTTCAGAAGTTGTGGGAGCTTCGTCACTGGAAGCTTTCAAGAGACTGGACGGCCATCTGTCAGAAATGGCGTAGGGTCTCCTGCTTGGGTGGGGGGTTAGACTAGATGACTTACAAGGTCCCTTTCAACTCTGTTATTCTATTCTATTCTATTCTATTCTATTCTATTCTATTCTATTCTATTCTATTCTATTCTACTCTACTCTACTCTACTCTACTCTACTCTACTCTATTATTCTATTCTATTCTATTTTCTATTCTATTATATTCTTCACTTATTCTCTTCTCTTCTTCACTTATTATTCTATTTCTATTTCTATTCCTATTCCTATTCTATTCTAATTTTCTATTCTATGCTATTCTCTTCTCTTCTTCACTTTTTCTCTTCTCTTCTTCACTTTTTCTATTTCTATTTCTATTTCTATTTCTATTTCTATTTCTATTCTATTCTATTCTATTCTATTCTATTCTATTCTATTCTATTCTATTCTATTCTATTCTATTCTATTCTATTCTATTGTTCTGTTCTATTTTACAGTACTCTACCCTACTCTATTCTATTCTATTCACTTCCTACGCGTTGATGTTTCCTTCTGATTAGTTGGCAAACACATGGTTATGCCCTACAAAGCAGGCAAATTCTGCGTTCATGCTCGTAGAATCCAGTGAAATACCCGTACACGGGAAGCTCCGTTTTTGCCCTCAATGGGATGCTACCCTTTGCAATGCTTCCAGGAATATAAATGGGATATTACCTCTTTACAATGTTAGCACAAGCTCCGCAGACTTGGTGCTGCTAAATAAATGGCTCAGTTGCAGACATGGAAATCTGCTTACTGCAGAATCGAACAGAGAGAGAAGCAACCTGGAATTAAGGAGGAACTTCCTGTCAGGGAGGACAATTAACCAGTGGAACAGCTTTGCCTCCAGAAATCGTGGGCGCTCCATCACTGGAGGTTTTTAAGAAGAGGCTAGAGTAGACAATCACTTGTCTGAGATGGTATAGGTCAGTGATGGCGAATCTTTTAGAGACCGAGTGCCCAAAAACTGGCTCTGCCCCCGCTCCACCCCCTGCTCCGCCCCTGCCCCACCCCCATCCCCTGCCCTGCCTGCCCGCAGGGCCACTCACCGCCTCCAGGGCCCAACACAGATCGCCTCGGCAGCCCAGCAGCGCTATGGCGGTCACTCCTTCTACCCGCGCCCTGCAGCATCAACTGTGCACAATGGGGTGTGAGGGCAGAGTCTTGTCTACGCTGCCTGGCTGTCATGTCCTTGGCTGCGCTGCTCCGCGTGGGCCACGCTCAGGGGCGACTCTCCTTCAGGGCAGCTGCTGGAGAGGATGTGGTCACGGGGGAGGCGAGGCTGGGGCAACAGCATGTGTGCCCACAGAGAGGGCTCCGAGTGCCGCATCTGGCACCCATAGGTTCGCCACCACTGGTATAGGTTCTCCTGCTCGAGGAGGGGGGCTGGACTAGAAGACCTCCAAGGTCCCTTCCAGCTCTATTCTATTATTATTATTGTGACACAGCAGTCAAGCCAAGTGTGTTTGTGTGCATGTGTGGCAGTCAGCCCCGGGTTTAATTCTTATGCCCTTTCTTCTCACCCGCTTCATTTAAGAGACTTGAGGCTATGCTTGTGCTTGGCAAACACCTGCGCCCTGTTTACGCATCAATTCTGCCCAACACGAACAGGGCTGGTCCTGTCTCGACGGACCCAACCCTTACAGATTGAACAGAACAACAGAAATTAGAGAATTTCTTTCCCAGACCTTCCGACTTTAAGAGGACATACCAGGGGACGAAGCAAAAAAAAAAAAAAACACAGCATGCTCCCCCCCTTCCCTCCTCCTTTCTCCCATGTGCACACAGGCAGCTATGAATCTCAGAACAGCCTCGCAGGCAGCACGAAGCTAATTGCGTCTCTGGGGCGGAGAGAGAAGCCGAGGCTCAAATCCTAGTCAATGCAAGGTGGGTCAAAAGGAGGAGGCAAAGACACGGAAATGGAGAAAGGCCAGTAACATCATCAGGGCGAGGAGGAGGAGGAGGAGGAGGAAGAGGAAGAGAAGGAGGAGGAAGAGAAGGAGGAGGAGGGGGAGGGGGAGGAGGAGGTGGTTCTTGAAGCTCTCTGAGCGTGGCTGTTTCCCTGCAGACGTTTCATAACCCAACTAGGTAATATCATCAGTGTGAGAAGGAAGGGGAGGAGGAGGAGGAGGAGGAGAGGTGGTCCTTGGAGTTCTCTGAGCGTGGCTGTTTTCTTGCAGATGTTTCATAACCCAACTAGGTAACATCATTAGTGTGAGAAGGAAGGGGAGGAGGAGGAGGAGGAGGAGGAGGAGGAGGAAGAAGAGAAGGAGGAGGAGGAGGAGGAGGAGAAGAGAAGGAGGAGGAGGAGGAAGAGGTGGTCCATGGTGCTCTCTGAGCGTGGCTGTTTCCCTGCAGACATTTCATAACCCAACTAAGTAACATCATCAGTGTGAGAAGGAAGGGAAGAGGAGGAGGAGGAGGAGGAGGAGGAGGAAGAGGAGGAGAGGTGGTCCTTGGAGTTCTCTGAGCGTGGCTGTTTTCTTGCAGATGTTTCATAACCCAACTAGGTAACATCATCAGTGTGAGAAGGAAGGGGAAGAGGAAGAGGAGGAGGAGGAGGAGAGGTGGTCCTTGAAGCTCTCTGAGCGTGGCTGTTTTCTTGCAGACGTTTCATTACCCAACTAGGTAGCATCATCACTGCTGCTTCTATTACCCTAGAGGCTGAGTACTCTTACTCCTTGCGTGCAGATACAAGGTCCAGCTGCACCATGGGCAGGGGGCTTTCTGCCACGGGCAGGGGGTCGGACCAGAAAGGCTCCTAGATGCCTTCCAACCTTATTACTCTACTTTCAGTGTTCTACCTCAAAGTTCAGACAATCCAGGTGTCCAATAACCCTGCTCCCATCTCTCCCCTCGGAGCATGTTATTATTAGACTTCATCATACATCACCTGCCCCCAAAAGGGTGCCAGGTTGAGTCCCACAGCTGGGACAAGACATCAACGGAGAACTAAAATCTGAAGGGCCACCAAGAAGACCCAGCAGAGGCCCCGAAAACAAGGCAGTTTCCGGCCTCCTCTTCTGACTTCCTGCTGCTTGCCTCGGAGAAAGAGCCAGCAGCTGCCAATCTGCAAAATCCTCTCACATGCCTTTTACTCCTGGGAGGATTCTTGCACAGACTGGAGCCTGACCTCTACGCCTCTTTCTCCGCTGGTGACAGGACAGCTTGTTTCGCCTCCGCCGAATGCTCTCAACTTTTCATCCAAACGGGGGACTTTTGGCTGGCCCGCAGAGGCAACAAAACACAAAGCCCGTTTAGCTTCTCACGCAGCCTAATTTTTATTAAAAACAAAAAACAAAACAAAACAACAACAAAAAAAACTTGCTCTAATTTCCAAAACCCACAACACAGCATCCGAGGGATCTCTCCTTGCCCTGGCAGTTTGCTTAAGGCGGAGTTCCCCAAACTTTGTGGACCGGCAGGTGAGGAGGGAGGGGGAGAGAGGACGGTTCTGTGTGTGCGGCGAACAAGTGTGCGGGCACGCTGCTCCGTTTGTGTGAGCAGCAGGTGTGGTGGATGCGCGGGCATCCGTGCGCGCTTGCCCGCCACCTCTGCAGCACGGGTCCGAAAGGCTCAAGGCCCTGTAGTCACCCGGGGGGGGGGTTGGGTACCCTTTTGCTAAGGGAGAAGGAAAGAAGACAGAATAGAATAAACGAGGTGGAAGGGACCTTGGAGGACATCTAGTCCAACCCCCTGCTCAGGCAGGAAATCCTATACCGTTTCAGACAAATGGTTGTCCAATCTCTTCTTTAAAAACATCCAGTGTTGGGAGCATTCACAGCTTCTGGAGGCAGGTTGTTCCACTGGTTAATTGTTCTCACTGTCAGGAAGTTTCTCCTTAGTTCCAGGTTGCTTCTCTCCTTGATGAGTTTCCATCCGTTGCTTCTTGTCCTGCCCTCAGGAGCTTTGGAGAATAGCTTGACTCCCTCTTCTTTGGGGCAGCCCCTGAGATATTGGAACACTGCTATCATGTCCCCCCCCCTCATCCTTCTCTTCATTAAACTAGACATACCCAATTCCAGCAACCGTTCTTTATATGTTTTAGCCTCCAGTCCCTTAATCATCTTTGTTGCCCTTCTCTGCACTCTTTCTAGAGTCTCAACATCTTTTTTACATCGTGGGGACCAAAACTGGATGCAGTTATTCCAAGTGTGGCCTTACCAAGGCCTTGTAAAGTGGTATTAACATTTCGCGTGATCTTGATTCTGTCCCTGTTAATGCAGCCTAGAACCATGTTGGCTTTTTTGCGTCATGCAATGTCCTTCTCCTCCTCCTTCTCCTCCTCCATGTCCACTCCACCCCCTTCTAACACTGATGATATTACCTCGTTAGCTCATGAAACGTCTGCAAGAAAGCAATCAAGCTCAGTAAACACCAAGGATCCCACAGGTCAACCTTGAGCTGCCAGTATTTCTCTTCTATTAGTGATGTATTGTCTGAACTGGGGCATACTGGAGCTGTACTTAACATTTGGGAGGTGGGTAGAAGAATGAATATAGAAGGGGTGGGGCTGGTTCTCAACACTCCAGCTGATAGAAACATATTGCCTCTATTTTTAATTTTGTTTCTTAAGCGACACCAATCCTGTTTTAGAGCTGATATTTCAAAAGGACAGGAAGCCTTAGCCACCCTTTTCGGCCATCGAAGTTGAGCGGGCTTGCCAAAAACGTGGCAAAGCTTCCTCGATCCATTGCATTATTAAACTGAAATCAAGATATATGTTTTAAAAACCCTGTTTCCATTTCAAAGATTGATACGCTTTTTTAAAATATAATTTTCTGGAATTTCCTCCCCTTGAATTAAAAAGAAGAGTGTACAGGTAAGTCCTCGACTTAACGATTCACAATTCAGCCCAAAACCTCCGTTGCTAAGCGAGACAGGGGTGGGGTGAGCTTGGCCTCGTTTTACGACCTTTCGTGGCGCGGCTGTTAAGTGAATCACTGCAGTTGTTCAATTGATAGCCCGGTTGTTTAGTGAATCCGGCTTCCCCCGTGGGCTTTGCTTGTCAGGAGGTCACAAAACGGGACACTGCAACAGTCATAAGTACATGCCAGTTGCCAATTGTCTGAATTTTGATCACGTGACCGTGGAGATGCTGCAATGGTCACAAAGGGTGAAAAACGGTCCTAAGTCACTTTTTTCAGTGCTGTTTTTAACTCTTAACCGCCCCCGATAGAAAAGGAAGATGCTTTGGGTCACATTAAGCCGTCCTCTCTTTACTGGGCAGGATTAAATAACTGTATGACGTCAGTTTTCCCTAACTTTCCATAAGGCCAGCCTACGCGTCCGGTACGGCAAAGAAGACACAGAGCAGATTTGAGGCGTGATAGGAAGCAGACCCTGGAATGCCGTCAAGAGGAGCAGACCCTAACCATCTCCACGCAAACCCCACAAAGCCAAATCCTTCATAAACAGATTCGTTTTTGATGGATTAAGTTTCTACATTCCGAATTCCAGACAGGAGAATTCAGATCTTTTAATCGACTGCATCTTGGTATGCTCTCCATAAAACACTCTGTTAATATATATATATATATATATATATTTCCCAGTCTCCTCACCTATCCTAACCCATTTTAGACCCGGCCACCGGGATAAAGGATAGCTTGTTTATTTGGTTCTAAATTCAGAATCGGTTTCAATCACCAGCTGTTCCAACAGGAGGAGATACTTACAGTACAAGGACAGCAACACACAATCTTTGTTTAAAGAGGGTTCTCCCAACTTGGCGAGGATTCAGAGAGAGTAAACAGATGGTACCAAATAGCTCGTATTTAAAAAACAAAAAACAAAAACCTTTCGGTTGCTGAGCAAAGACACGAAGTGAACTTTGCCCCGTTCTTACGACCGTTCTCGCCACAGCTGTGAAGCAAATCACTGCGGTTGTGAAGTTAGGAACACCGTCGTTCTGTGAATCTTAACTTCCCCACTGACCTTGCTTGTCAGAAGGTCGCAAAAGGGGATCGCGTGACTCCCCGGGACAAGGGCGAGCGTCGTAAGTATGAGTCTTGTTTGCCAAGCGGCTGAATTTTGACTTGCGTGACCACACGGGGATGCGGCGACGGTCGTAAGTGTGAAAAACGGCCACAAGTCACTCTTTTTCACTGCCGTCGTAACTTTGAACGGCCACTACATGAACTGTCGTAAGTCGAGGACTGTCTATACTCGGAGAGCAGTTCAAGTGAAAATTAGACATTGTGTGGTATAGTAGTCATGTCACACTTCCGGTCTTTGGGACAAAGCCCTTTGCACAATCCATGGATGTGTGCCACTCTAACACTCCCACAGGAAGAGTACTGTCAATTCACAGTTTATACACACACACACACACAAAAAAAAACACACACACACAGAGAGAAACACACTCTCACGGACATGCGTCTTTGTGTCAGACCTTGAATGTTTCAAGGGTTCTCCGATGCATCTTTGGTTATCTGCTATTATACTGTTCTTCGTGTAAGGACTCCGGACAGATCCTTATACCGATAGTCCTCTTCTTACGACCACAATTCAGCCCAAAATTTCTGTCACTAAGCGAGACGAGTGAGTTTTGCCTCCATTTTACGACCTGGCTTACCACAGCCGTGACGGGAAACGCTGCAGTTCTCAAGTCAGTGACACAGTTAAGTGAATCTGGCTTTCCGCGTTGACTTCCCTCGTCTGAAAGTCGCAAAAGGGGATCCCGTGACCGTGGGACACGGCAACCGTCATAAGTACTAGTCAGTTGCCAAGCGGCTGAAATTTGATTACGTGACCAGGGGGATGTTGCGACGGTCGTAAGGGTGAGGAACGTTCGTAAGTCACTTTTTGTCGTAACTTTGAACTGTTCTAAATTGAGGCTCATCTGTAACGTCTCATGTCATCGAGTTCTGTGCTACCATTTTTACGATACGCCGTACCGTTACTTAGGATCAGAACGTCTTAGAATGCTATTTCACCCGGATTTATTTTAGTAACGACGTTCTTAATTATTTTTAGACTCCATTATACTTATTGGTTTTCTCTCAGACGCATCTACATATTTTTAGAAAGATGTAAGACTTCTTTTATCCAGTAGCTTGCTTAGTATCTGACCTCAGGAGTGGAATAAATTTGAATTTTACATTTATCTGTTTGGGTGTCCTCGGCGTTGCATTTCAACAGATTGAACTTCGTTACAGGCAACACGATTTTGCCGAAAACAAATATAACACTTTTTTGTTGTTTTTGTTGTACATCATCCCACAGCATTTGTGAATTTTATACCGATGATGTATAATGAAAATATAATGAAAGAAAATATTTTATTGGAGAAAAGATAATAAAAAGTTGCATCTGCCTTAGTTCATGTGAGAACTTAAGAAACAATTTCCATTTTATCCCTCGGCTGGGGTCATAAATGGACAAAACAAGAAAGAGGCCGCTGGAAAAAATAATGTGAATAAATCAGAGATGGCAATTCAGAGAGGAGGAACAGATCCAAACTCATGCAAACCAAATAGAAAATAAAAAAAATAAAAGTAAAAGTAATAACTTGTTTCAGAATAAAACAATTTATTCTGTGAAGAATGTCTAATTAATTTTGACCACAGGGCTGCCACTAAAACAAATATGGGGGGGAGGGGGAACAAATTAAACATATTAAAAAAGCCAAAAATAAATATTCATATTTATTTTGCATTACGTTTGCACGCTGTTAAGGTCTTGCAAGTGAAAATCATTCTATCTTGCTGTACTATTTTACTTCTTAATCTATTTATATGTCCTTCCTAGGATTTGTTTTAATGGAATCATATTCACCTGAAAAATGCGCAAATAGCCGGTGCAGTACTGAAGTCCCTAAATGGACTGGGGTATGTTGAGGACTAGCTGCATATTCTCACCCCTTCATTGTTTTAACAGGCCCTTTGCACAATGTACTTATGTATTTAAAACATTTATATAATGATGACCTTTCATTTCTTGTGGTTTTGCTGGTGTCATTGATTTATTGAATGGAATGGATGGAAACTAACAAAGAGAGAAGCAACCTGGAACTAAGAAATTTCCTGACAGTGAGAACAATTGATCAGTGGAACTACTTCCCTCCAGAAGCTGTGAATGCTCCAACACTGGAAGTTTTTAAGAAGAGACTGGACAACCATTTGTCTGAAACGGTATAGGGTTTCCTGCCTGAGCAGGGGGTTGGACTAGAAGACCTCCAAGGTCCCTTCCAACTTTATTATTATTATTATTATTATTATTATTATTATTATTATTATTATTATTATTATTATTATTTGTTCTACTTTAATTTCTTTGTCATGCACCTTGTTCATTTTTTATTGCGAGAGTCGCTCCTTCCGTCTTTGTTCTTCTATTGACGGCTGTTTATTAAAAACATTTTTTTTTAAAGGCCTTTTGTTTCAACATGCCATCTACGGACCCGTGTGCCGGAGTGGCTACTTCGTGTGCTTTTTATTTTAATGTTGGTCCGTTTTCTTAACGCCTTTGCATTTCAAGGTGAGAAAATATTGGTTTTGCAGATTTAAGATCCTGCAAATAAAAAAAAAGAGCATTTTCTCATTGGCGAGGATGGGGGAAAAAACTGCGAGAATCTGACTACGATATTCAAAGGAGCCTTATTTTATTTTTATTTTATTTTAATTCATGATATATATATGATGTATTCATGACGGGCACCCCTCGCATCCAGGATCTGAATAAACGTGCAAAGATTGCCTTATAAGTGCATTTGGAAATCCCAGGCCATTTATTATTATTATTTTTAAAAAATATATGCTTCTGAGTTTGCAGTCCTGACAAATCAGCCCATCTGCAAGATGCAGCTTGTTGGATTGGAATTCTTTTCCAGAACCCACCAGCTTCAAATGATCAGAAAATCAGCAATAAATAGATAATAATTGACGTAAATAAGCAACAGGTAGAGGGATGACCTGAACAGGTAGCCCTAGATTTACAACAACAGTGGAAAATAGTGACTTATGACTATTATGAAGGAATAATAATAATAATAATAATAATAATAATAATAATAATAATAATAATAATAATAATAATAATAATAATAATAATAATAATAATAATAATAATAATAATAGAGTTGGAAGGGACCTTGGAGGTCTTCTAGTCCAACCCCAAGCTCAGGCAGGAAACCCTTGGCCAGTGATGGCGAACCTTTTAGAGACAGAGTGCCCAAACTGCCACCCAAGACCCACTTATTTATCGCAAAGTGCCAGGGCTGCATCAGCATTGTGGTGCCCTCAGCGGGGTTGGGGGGACATAGCCCACTGGGTGGGTGTGGCTGCAGTGGTCACGGCAGATTGGATGAGCGTGGCCGGGGCCAGTCCCTTGCCATCTCTGGGGCATCCCCGGGGGGCCAACGCCGCTTGCTCACTCACTTCTTGCCTTGTCGCTTCCAAATGCCACGTGCTCGCTACTCTGGCGAACTCTGCTGGGGCAACGGTGCGCGTGCCCACAGAGAGAGCTCTGAGTGCCGCCTCTGGCACGCGTGCCATAGGTTCGCCACCACTGCCCTAGACCATTTCAGACAAATGAGAGGTTATCTTTTTTGAAGAAGATGTTGCAATTTATTTGCTGGTTGTCCGTATGAAGTAAGTACCATGGCTGGGTGTATCTAATTCTTGCTCGACATGTCCCATTTCTGAGTTGATCCCCTGTTGTGAGAGACCACGGGGAATGCAGCGACAGACGTAAGTGTGAAAAACGGTCACACGTCCCTTTTTTGAGTGCCGTTGTGACTTTGAACGATCACTAAACGAATGATTGTTAAATCAAGGACTACCTGCTACATCTTTTTCCAGTTCTTTACGGAGAGTTAAAACGGTTCTGTTGGACAGGACAGCTTCGCCCTTATTTTTGTCTTTTCTCCTCCTGTCTGGAACCCAACTGAGCTTTCAAGTTCTCTCCTGTTCTTCCATTTCCCAAATCTTTCCCAAGGAAGCCTTCATGCTCTCCGCCAAAATCTTTGCGAGGCAAAAAAACAAAAACAAACTTGGGATGAAAAAGGCCCATGGTGCTGGGTACAAATGCTAACTCTTAGCTAGCTCGGTCGTTCAACTGTGAGACACGTCGCATGAGAAAAAGCATATCTTCTTTCCGCTGTCCTTACCACCTTCTACAGAGGGATGACCGAGAGCATCCTGTCCTATGTCACGGTGTGTCTAATTCTTGCTCGACAGGTCCCGTTTCTGAGTTGATCACCTGTCGTGAGGACGAATCCCCCGGCAGTCTCTAAAATAGGATGAGGCTAAGTTGGCCCCGAAATCCAGTTTGAGCTGGGTAGAGTCTTCACTCAACACATTCATCACGCAAGCGTCGTGGAAGCCCTGCCAATCACAACATCTCCTCAACGGCTTCCCGGGCTGACTCCAGGGACACCAATCAGCCTCCGGAGATGGACAAATATGGAAAGGAAGCTCAACCAAACAACTTAGTTTAAGAGTGGAAGGGAAATGAGAATACACGGGGGGTTCGTTATTTGAAGAGACGGGTGAAAATGCCAGCTGAATTGTGAACAAAGAAAATACTTTTTTTTAAAAAAAGAAAATTATAATTGCACAGCCAAAACTCCCTAACAAAACTTTATAACCCTGTGGGAGGGTCAAGAAGAGATGGACCTAAGTTCCTTGGGGAAGTTATTGGTCATTTGACATGTTTCAGAGGTTCACCTGAAGAGGAGGGAGAGGAGGAGGAGGAGGAGGAGGAAGAGAGAGAGAGAGGAGGGAGAAGGAGAAGATAGACAAGGATGAATAAGAAAGATGAGGAAAGAAAAGGAAAAGGAGAAAGAGGAGCTAGATAAAGAATGAAGGAGGAGATAAGGATGAGGAAGGAGTAGGAGAAGAAAGTATAGATAGATAAGGATGAGGAAGGAGAAGGAGAAGATAGATAAGGATGACGGAGGAGGAGATGAGGAAGGATTAGGAGAAGGAGGTATAGATAGATAAGGAGTAGGGAGGAGGAGGAGGAAGAGAAAGAGGAGATAGATGAGGAGGAGGAGGAGGAGGAGGAAGAGGAGATAGACGAGGAGAAGGGAGGAGGAGGGGAACCATTTTAGGTGGTTTTTGGCTTATGAAGATAAGTCTCACAATCTCCTTTTAAGTTACAGTTTTAACGGCTATGATAAATAGCATTTCAGCTACGCCGAAGTCTGTTCACAAAAACGTTAAGGCTGTAAAAACCTATTAATGCCACTGAGTAATTGTTAAGAGGGGGAAATGTTAGCTAAATAAAATGTCAAGAGTAGAACAGATAAGATCAAAGGTGGTTATTTGTCTTAGATTCTGAGTGGGGGTCATTTTTTATTTTTTTTAAAGAGGCTTATTAAAAGTCTTTTTGCTCCCCCTTGTAACAGGATTTCTTTTTCCGAGGGGAAGATTATTCCGTAGCACACTTGGGGCACCGTAAATAGCTGGCCTAACGGAAATTCTCGCACCCGTGTTAGAATTGTAGGCGTGTAAATGCAAACTTAAGCTAATATTTTCCTCTGGACGGGCAGATCTGTTGAAGATCGACTCATCGGTTGCTTCTTAGATCCACAAATATCTCTCTAATACACTCCCTCTTTGCGGCCCTGAGACCAGATTACAGGTAAATCCTCGCCTTACGACCACAATCGAGTCCAAAATTTCTGTTGCTAAGTGAGACAGTTGTGAAATGAGTTTTGCCCCATTTTACAACCTTGCTTGCTATAGTTAATAATGGTTTTTGGCTTCCCCCCACCCCATTGACTGTGCTTGTCAGAACGTCGCAAAAGGGGATCACGTGACCCCGGGGACGCTGCGACCGTCGTAACTATGAGCCAGTTGCCGAGCGTCTGAATTTTTGATCACGTGACCACGGGGGATGCTGCGACGGTAAATGAGGGTGAAAAATGGTCCTAAGTCCATTTTTTTTCAAAACGGCACTCAATTCTTTTCAATGCCGTTGTAACTTTGAACAGTCACTAAACGAACCGTTGTAAGTCGAGGACTCACCTGTATTATTTCGCTGGATTGCAAGCTGCGCAGAGTCACGCGACAGTGAGATGAACAGCATATAAATTTAATGAATTAAAAATACAATTGTAAAATAATAAAATAAAATAAAAATATAATAAAATGAAATAAAATAAAATAAGATTAAAATAAAATAATAATAAAAAACGAGATTAAAATGAAATAAAGTAAAAACAAATAATAAAATAAGATAAAATAAAATAAAATTATAAAATAAAAAGATAATAAAATAAAATAAAATAAAGCACAGTAAAATAAAATGATATAAATTGATATAAAATTATAAAATAAAAATGAAATAAAATAAAACAAGATTAAAATAAAATAAAAGACATAATAAAATAAAATAAAATAATATAAAATAAAATTACAAAATAAAAAGATAAATAAAATAATATAAAATAAAATAAAGTACAGTAAAATAAAATAAAATAAAATAAAGTAAAATAAAGTAAAATAAAGTAAAGTAAAATAAAATAAAGTAAAGTAAAATAAAATAAAATAAAGTAAAATAAAGTAAAATAAAATAAAATAAAGTAAAATAAGATAAAGTAAAATAAAATAAAATAAAGTAAAATAAGATAAGATAAAGTAAAATAAAATAAAGTAAAGTAAAATAAAATAAAGTAAAGTAAAATAAAATAAAGTAAAATAAAATAAAGTAAAATAAAATAAAGTAAAGTAAAATAAAATAAAGTAAAATAAAATAAAATAAAATAAAGTAAAATAAAATAAGTAAAGTAAAATAAATAAAGTAAAATAAAATGAAGTAAAATAAAATAAAATAAAATAAAGGAAAGTAAAATAAAATAAAAATAAAAATAATAAGGGAAGCACAGCTCTGTTGTCCAGCTTTTTAGTGCATTCCCAACAGCCACTTCAGTCCTCTGTTCCTCAAAATGTCTAAATCCTGTACAAGAAATAACTTCCCTCCTAGTGATATAGAAAAGCCTTTCAAATAGGGACTCTTCCCACACAAGAGCCAGGAACAGCTGCTGGCTGAAGTCCATTCATGTCATCGTGCCTCAGAACCGCCAGCCTCGCAATGATAATCAAAAAAAAAAAAAATGTGCGTTGGAATTAGATAGAAGTCGGTCGCCTTTAGCGACACAGCACACAAAATTTAACTAGGACACTCAAGAGGGAAAGGGTCTTCCTTACTCGTGACATTCTTGGAATGGATGATGCAATTACGTGACAGACTTGAACCCAGCTGCTTAATTTATTTATTAAATGTATACGCCGCCCATCTCGATGTCACATGGTTCCCGGCGGCTTACAACATGATAAAATGACATTATCCCGGCATCCAAATTTTGATCACGTGACTGTGGGGAATGCAGCGACGGACATAAGTGTGAAAAACGGTGATAAGTCACTCTTTTTCAGCGCCGTTGTAACTTCCAATGGTCACTAAACAAATAATGGTTAAATCAAGGACTACCTGCTACACCTTTTCCAGTTCTTTACGGAGAGTTAAAATGGTTTTGTTGGACAGGACAGCTTCGCCCTTATTTTTGTCTTTTCTCCTCGTCTGTGGAACCCAACTGAGCTTTCAAGTTCTCTCCTGTTCTTCCATTTCCCAAATCTTTCCCAAGGAAGCCCTCATGCTCTCCGTCAAAATCTTTGCGAGGCAAAAAAAAACTTGGGATGAAAAAGGGCCATACGTTTAATGGTGCTGGGTACAAATGCTAACTCTTAGCTAGCTTGGTCGCTCAACCGTGAGACACGGGTGAAGCAGGCACAACAACGCCTGCATTTTCTGCATTGCATGAGAAAAAGCACATCTTCCTTCCTCTGTCCTTACCACTTTCTACAGAGGAAACGATCGAGAGCATCCTGCCCTATTGCATTACTGTCTTGTTTGGAAGCATCACTGCTTTGGACAGGAAGGCGGTGCAGAGAGTGGTGAGGACAGCAGAAAATAATATTGGTAGTTCACTTCCTTCTATCCAGGACATGGCATATAAGCGATGCTTGAGCAAGTTCCGCAGGATTGTCTGGGACGCTACACATCCTCTCCACGACCTGTTTTCCTTGTTACCTTCTGGAAGGAGGCTTAGTGGTATCCGAAGCAGAACATCCAGATTCAGTCCTATTGCATTACTATCTGGTTTGGAAGTATCTTCACTGCTTCAGACAGGAAGGTGGTGCAGAGAGTGGTGAGGACAGCAGAAAAGAATATTGGTTATTCACTTCCTTCTCTTCAGGATATAGCATATAAACGTTGTTTGAGCAAGTTCCGCAGGATTGTCTGAGATGCTACACATCCTCTCCATGACCTGTTTTCCTCATTACCTTCTGGGATGAGGGAGCTTTGTGGTATCTGAAGCAGAACATCCAGATTCAGTCACAGTTTTGTTCCATATAGCATCAACCTTGTGAACTCTCAGGTTTCCTCTTTCCGCTATGTGTTCAAAATGGACAGTATGTGTGTGTGTGTGTGTGGGTATGGGTGTAGGTATAGAGGTGTAGGTATAAAGCCATGGTAGCGCAGTGGTTAGAATGCAGTACTGCAGGCTAACTCACTGCTCACTGCCGGCAGTTCGATTCTGACCAGTTTAAGGTTGCCTCAGCCTTCCAACCTTCCGAGGTCAGTAAAATGAGGACCCAGATTGTTGGGGGCAATATACTGGTTCTGTAAACCGCTTAGAGAGGGCTGTCAATCAGTGTGAAGCAGTATATAAGTCTAAGGGCTATTCCTTCCTTCCTTCCTTCCTTCCTTCCTTCCTTCCTAATGTATATAGCATGTGTATTTGTGTGTTGTGTATGGGTATGGATAGATATATACTTTCTTTTGAGAGCAGGCAACAGAATTTCATGTTTAATGTGGGCCAGTGTGCTCATAGTAAAAAATGACAATAAAGGTTCTCTTATCTTAACGATGCTCAGAGGCCAAAACTTTTCAACTGACCCAGCGTGTTGGATGCTTCTAAAATTGGACGGAGCAACTGTTCCCTAGCGATTCCTGGCATCCGTCGTGTTCGTTTTTGGCAAATCACAGCTGGCTAGTTTCTCAATCCACAAGGAGCAGGGCCGTGGATGTGAGGAAAAAGGTGCAGAGTCTGCCGCGGGAGGATTAAAAATAAAGACAGGCAAGACGCTGGAATGAGGCATGTCGACTTGCCAAGCAGCATCCATTTTTAACCCGTGTAATCAAGCAAAGCAAATTACAAAAGTCCCTTTTCTGGAGCTGAGCGTTCCCCCCTCAAGATGCTCGTTTCTGACTCTTAAAAATCTAGAGAATGAACTTCAGGATACGAACAGGTGGTTCGTTTTTTTGTTTTAAGCTGGGTTTGTGGCAAAAGCATTTTGGTTGCCACCTGCTTCATTCCATGTGGATTTTTCTGAGGTGTTTTTTTTTTTTTTAGGTATTTGACGATAGAATTACAGATTCCATAAGGAAATGTTTTTTTTTGTCAGGTTAACAAATGTCAGCAGTGAACCATATTGAATCTTTCATTTTAAAAAAAAAAAAACAAATCTGTTTGGTTAGCATGACCTTACTCGCTAACCTTAGTAAAGGCCACACCTGGAATATGCTGCATCCAGTTTTGGTCACCACATTACAAAAAAGATGTTGAGACTTTGGGGGAAATGCAGAGAAGAGCAACTAAGATGATGAAGGGCCTGGAGACTAAAACATACAAAGAACAATTGCAGGAATTGTGTATGTTTAGTTTAATGAAGAGAAGGACGAGGGGGGACAGGATAGCAGTCTTCCAATATCTCAGGGGCTGCCCCCAAAGAAGAGGGAGTCAAGCTATTCTCCAAAGCATCTGAAGGCAGGACAAGAAGCAACGGATGGAAACTCATCAAGGAGAGAAGCAACCTAGAACTAAGGAGAAACTTCCTGACAGTTAGAACAATTAATCAGTGGAACAACTTGCCACCAGAAGTTGTGGGTGCTCCATCACTGGAGGTTTTAATGACCATTCAAAGTTAAAACGACACTGAAAAAAATGACTTTTGACCGTTTTTCTTACGACCACTGCAGCATTCCCATGGTCACATGATTAAACATCAGCCGCTTAGCAACTGACTCGTATTTATTAATAGAATAGAGAGAAGAGAAGAGAAGAGAAGAGAAGAGAAGAGAAGAGAAGAGAAGAGAAGAGAAGAGAAGAGAAGAGAAGAGAAGAGAAGAAGAGAGAATGGAAGAGAAGAAGAGAGAATGGAATGGAATGGAATGGAATGGAATGGAATAGAATAGAATAGAATAGAATAGAATAGAATAGAATAGAATAGAATAGAATAGAATAGAATAGAATAGAATAGAATAGACAGAGATGGAAGGGACCTTGGAGGTCTTCTAGTCCAACCCCCTGCTCAGGCAGGAAACCCTATACCATTTCAGACAAATGATTGTGCCATCTCTTCATAAAAACCTCCAGTGTTGGAACATCCACAATTTCTGGAGGCAAGTTGTTCCTCTGATTAATTGTTCTCACTGTCAGGAAATTTCTCCTTAGTTCCAGGTTGCTTCTCTCCTTGATTGGTTTCCATCCGTTGCTTCTTGTCCTGCCTTCAGGTGCTTTGGAGAATGGCTTGACTCCCTCTTCTTTGGGGCAGCCCCTGAGATATTGGAGCACTGCTATCATGTCTCCCCTTCTCCTTCTCTTCATGAAACTAGACATCCCCAATTCCAGCAACCGTTCTTTGTATGTTTTAGCCTCCAGCCCCCTGATCCTCTTCGTTGCTCTTCTCTGCACTCTTTCTAGCACATCTAGGATTAGATATTTTCCTTATGAACAATGACAACAAGGTGTTGAAGAGTCACTGGAGCCAGCTGGGCTTATGGGTGTCTCTGGCCTGAATGTTTTTGACACGGTTCCAAGCTCAACAAGTAAACTTTTCCGTGGATACTCGTATCGATGGCGGCCTAAAGACTGAGTATTTTTGCCAACACCTGTTGAGTGTCCGTCAGCCCAAGAGATGAAACAGCAACGAAGCCCAGAATGCTATTTACTGGGGAAAATAAAGGGGACCTTGGAATGAAAATCTTTTTTATTATGAAATGCAAAGGACTGAGCCAGTCTCAGAGGATTTCAGCAGGTGTCTAGATTTGAAGAGTAAGTTACGATTCCCAACATACCCACATATAGGCAGCATTTTTAACTCAACGTGTGTGGTTTTTTTTCTGGGATGATGCAGCTGCTTTAAAGCGTTCCCAGCAGGTGCTACCGAAATACAGGCAGGTTTTGAGTTACAACATTTCTTTTAATGACAACGGCACTGAAAAAAGTGACTTACAACGGTCGCGGCCTCCCCAGGGTCACGTGATCCAGAGTCAGCCGCTTGGCATCTGACTCACACTTATGACGGCCGCAGCGTCCCAGAGTCACGTGATCCCCTTTGGCGACTGTGATGACCCAGGGCACAGCACAGAGGCAATGCAGTCAGCTGGCAATTCAAACCGCCGTTTAATTGCTCCAAATTTTCCCCAAATGCTCCCACATTTCTGGCAAGCCTCCAAACACAGGAAGACACACACACCTTCAGCCGCCTCTGGCTGCAAGTAGTTTCACACACAGTCTGATTAGAAGAGTAATTTACTCAAGGCCACGGAGATAACAAGGAATGACACATACATCCAAAATCTAACGAGTCTGTGGAAATACAAGCTTGCCTGAGCAGTTTCAGAAGAGAAGCCAAAATATAATCCGAGGTCTTTGAACATCCAAGCAACGTTGTCAGTCAGTCCAATGGTCAGAATTTCCGGGTTTCCAAGCAGAAATCACTACACAGAACAAGAGATCAGCAACAACACACAAAACTCCAAGGAATCAGCGTTTCTTCCCGACAAATGCCTCTCCCCACAGCGTCTCCTTAAGTCTCAGTCTCCAGGTGTGCCTTGTGGAGAGGGGCGGGACGCTCTCCTCCCAAGTAGTTGAACCTGCCTGCATTGTTCCCTCCTCTCCACTCTCCGTGCTCTAGGATCAGTAGAGGTGGCCCTTGCTCATCGCTTGAACTCTGTCTCTCCTGTTCATCCTGTCCCAATCCTGAAAGGCCCTGGCCTGCCTCGGCCTGCTCTTCCCCACGTTTCTCTGAAACCACAGACACCTCTCCCTCGACCTCCATAGGGTCCTGTTCCAGCTCATTTCCCTCCGCAGATTCAGGCTCCGACGGAGGCATGACAGCAACCTTCTGACAAGCAAAGTCAACGGGGGAAGCCAGATTCACTTAAAAACTGTGTGACTAAGTTAAGAACCGCAGTGATTCACTGTGGCAAGAAAGGTCGTAGAATGGGGCAAAATTCACTAAACTAAATGTCTCTCTTAGCAGCAGAAACTGTGGGCTCCACTGTGTGGTTGTATGTTGAGGACTATGTGTATCGTTGAGTGTGGGATGGTTAAAATCCAAATTTCTGCTTAGCCCTCAGGTAGGAGTCAAGACTACTAATGTAGGTGCTAAGACTGCAGGTCCAAAGACTCCTGGTCAAACCTTGTTTATTTACTTATTAAATTTATACACCGCCCATCTAGGCCAAATCTTCCCTCAACGCCGTGAATAAAGCGAATTCTCGTGAGAGGAGGAATGGCGGAGAGCCTGGGGCGGAGTTAAAAGAGGGACTAGCCTAGAATCCCTACCTAGCTGCAAGCGACTAAGTCCAACCTCTTGAATTCCATTGGCCCTTATCAAACTCCTACCAGGTGCAGAGTTTAGAGGCGGGCAGGATTCAGCTCCAAAATAGGCAAAGGTGCTCTGGATCTGGACTAGCGCAGACATTCCCATTGTACCGTCAATAAGAGATCTTTCATCCTGGGCCAGATGGAGGAGAAGGAGTGGCAGAATCTGGAGGGGTGGAATCAAAAGAGGGATCAGCCTAGAATCCCTGCGTAGCTACAAGCAAACTAAGTCCACCTTCCCTTGAATTCTGTTGATTCTTATCAAACTCCTAGCAGGAGAACTAACAGTTGAGAAGATTCCTTTATTCAGCAATAAATTAGTTAACACTATGCTATTCAAACTTACAACTTACTTAGCGGTTTATTACCTTGCTCTTTCCTCCACCGATCAATATTTCTGAAAAATACCCAAGGCAAATATTCAGGACTGTCTTTGCTTTGGCTCCCACATCTTGTGCGTACAATTTTAAGGGACCCTAGTGAACGTCTGATATTCCAAGGCAACTTGATTTATTTCGATTTTCCCGCATCAAATCTTTCAAGTCATCTCGGGATTCTACTGAATCAGCTTCTAAATCTTCCCAACAAGTTTAAGGAACCACGTCCAACAGCAATAGGCTAAACATCTGAGCACGATCTAAAAATTGAGAGAAATAACCATCCATTACGGTTATTACTCGCTCAAGGATATACAAGATTTTTATTCCCATCCAAAGCTGTGTAAGAAAGAAAGAAAAAACCCTCAAGCCTCTCCAGAGACATGATATATATACTTATTTTTGCTTATTTGGTTATATTTTATTACATTCATAATATAAGAATACAGTAAGCTAAGAATAAATAACAAGCACGTGTCAAGTTCGATGCTGTTCTAACTTCACCAAGGCAATTTCATTTAGGTCAGTAGAATAATTAAAAACAAAGCACGCCGTAGGAAGCATTTCTTAAAAGGCTATAAAGGCGTATCAGACAGACCGACGCAAGCAAACCTGATCTAATTACATGTATTTAAAAGTCCTCTTCTCTTCCTCCACCTCTGTTTTTTTTTTTACAAAACAAAACAAAACAAAACTTGGGTTTTATAAGGAACACATGTCGAGAATTTACTGCTAAAAGACTGGACAGCCATTTGTCTGAAATGGTATAGGGTTTCCTGCCTGAGCAGGGGGTTGGACTAGATGACCTCCAAGGTCCCTTCCATCATCATCATCATCATTAAAATTAATTATTATTGATTGTTTTTTAAATACTAACCCAGACAACACGCTGTTTACCAAATATTAAGGTGATTATGTTAAAAATCAATAAAACATTAAAAAAAAAAAAAAAGAACAGTCCAAAGCGGATGATTTAAATTTTCCGCTTCCAGACCACATTCTCTTCCCCAGCAAAGTCATTCTGACCAAACCTGGTGAACTTGTTCGCTAATGACCCTATAAAATAACGAACCGAGTAAATCTTTTTGTTATGCCGATTTTCAGTTCGGGGGGAAAAAAAAACCCGTTTCCAAACATGGGGGCTTTTAAAACATATTATTCCAAAGGTCACCTGCTCTAAAATATTGCTGCTTTTGCCTATCCGATAATTTAGCTTGTCAGACTTCAGCCCCAGACCCTGAAATAAATCTCCTTGGAAACTTCACCCACGCTTAGTAACTAATTAAAGAAGCTTCGGAGACATGATGCGGCTAGAGAAATGCTGTTTTATAGGAGATATAAAAGAAGTCATCTACTGCAGAGGTCCCCAACCTTTTGGGCACCAGGGACCGGTTCCGTGGGGAGAGGTTTTTCCGCGGACCGGAGGGTGCGTGATTTTGTGTGCTGCCTGCATCCTGCGGATGGGGCTTTCCTTGTTTGTGCGGACCGGTTGCTGGCATGCCGCGGTCCAGAACCGGTCCACGGACCAGGGGTTGGGGACCCCTGATCTACTGCACAGAAGTTCACCCTTTGGAGAGCACAGGAATCTAGATGCAGAGTCTGGAGGTGTGCAGGATTCAGATCCAAAACAGGTCAAGGTGCTCTGGATCTGGAGTAGCACAGACATTCCCATTGTACCTTCAGTAAGAGATGTTTCATCCTGGGCCAGATGGAAGAGAAGGAGTGGCAGAATCTGGGTGATGGAGTCAAAAGAGGGGTCACCCTAGAATCCCTACGTAGCTACAAGCAAACTCAGTCCACCCTCCCTTGAATTCTATTGGCCCTTCTCTAACTCCAGCAAGTGCTAACTCCTGTGCCTAGAGTTTTGACAATAAATCAAGTTTAATTGGACTTTCACGTGTGGAGCTGGTCTTTCACGCCTGACACTAGCATAGTTGCCACATGGTATACCACAAGGAAGGTGGCAACTCTTAGCAACTGCATGGAGGTTTTCTCCAGGATGGCGTTCCTCCCACGTGGTCCTTCACATTTTCCAAAGATGGACCCATCCCTGCTGTAATTGAATTCATCTACTTGTTTTCTTGGCTACCCAAGTATTCGCCAACACCAGAGTTCATGTCTTCCCATCCTGCTTTCTCAAAGTCCAACTTTTGACTTTCACAGAGCATCACGGGGAAAAGCGTGGCCGATCACAATTCCGATCTTGGTAGGTATAATCGCAAGCCAGTATCTGAATGACAGACAAGCAACACGACGCCGTCATTTCTGACCTAAGATATGCAGATGATACCACTCTAATGGAAGAAAGTGAAGAGGAACTAAAGAGCCTCTTGATGCGGGTGAAGAAGGAGAGTGCTAAAGTTGGCTTGAAACTCAACATCAAGAAAACCAAGATCATGGCATCCGGCCCTCTCAATTCCTGGCAAATAGATGGGGAAGAAATGGAGGTAGTGACAGATTTTATCTTCCTGGGCTCCAAGATCACCGTAGATGGGGACTGCAGCCAAGAAATTAAAAGACGCTTGCTCCTGGGGAGGAAAGCTATGGCAAATCTAGACAGCATACTAAAAAGCAGAGACATCACCCTGCCAACAAAAGTGCGTATAGTCAAGGCCATGGTTTTCCCAGTTGCAATGTATGGCTGTGAAAGTTGGACCATGAGAAAGGCTGAGCGCCAAAGAATTGAGGCCTTTGAACTATGGTGCTGGAGAAGACTCCTGCAAGTCCCCTGGATTGCAAGGCGATCAAACCGGTCAGTCCTAGAGGAGATCAACCCTGACTGCTCTTTAGAAGGCCAGATCCTGAAGTTGAAACTCGTACTTTGGCCACCTAATGAGAAGGAAGGACTCCCTGGAGAAGAGCCTAATGCTGGGAAAGATTGAGGGCAATAGAAGAAGGGGACGACAGAGAATGAGGTGGCTGGAGGGAGTCACTGAAGCAGTAGGCCTGAGCTTAAATGGACTCCAGAAGATGGTAGAGGACAGGAAGGCCTGAAGGAACGTGGTCCATGGGGTCGCAATGGGTCGGACACGACTTCGCAACTAACAACAACAAATTCCGTCAAAACTATAGGCAGACTGTTCCTAATTCAAAGGACAGCTTTTTCAGCCAGCGCATATCTCTAGGGGAAACAGCCTGAAAGCAAAATGCATAGGGAAAACCAGAAAACCCCACTTGTCTGCTGCTGATTTAGCACCAGGTAGGAAGTCTTCTCATCAACTGGAAAGGTTTGTTAAGAAGCACAGATCCATGGGAAACTCTCGTTGGGTTGACAGAATCGTTAAGACTTTTGCAGCGCAACAATACTGGCAGAAACGAATTAGTGCAATTGTTATTGCTGCATTTATCTTCCTATAGAACGGCGGGACAAATAAACTCTTTTTGCACATGTTCTTCCTAGGCGAGCTTTAAGACTTTTTTCCCCAAAAACTATCAGCATTAATATTTCATAGTTACAGCCATATTCTATAGTTTGGCTCTTTGGGTGGACCTTTCCCAGCCAAAATGATCTGGAAACCGTGCAGGTATGTCAAGACGGCTGATGTGTTTTAAATATTTGTTTTATTTATGTTGAGAGAGAGAGAGAGAGAGAGAGAGGTAAACATAGATATAAAAATATTGATATAGCTTAGGGTCTCCTGCTTGAGTACGGGGTTGGACTAGAAGACCTCCAAGGTCCCTTCCAGCTCTATTCTGATTGATACCTCAAAAAGATTTGCTAAGTTTAGCTATCTGTACAGGTAGTCCTCGACTTATGACAATTGCACCCCAAATGTCTGATGCTAAGCGAGGCGGTTGTTAAGCGAATTTTGCCCAATTCTATCGCCTTTTTTGCTACAGCTAAGTGAATCACTGCAGTTGTTAAATGAGTAACGTGGCGGTTAAGTGAATTCCCCAGAATTGACATGGCTTGTCAAAGGCTCACAAAAGGGGATCACATGACCCCGGGACACTGCAACCGTCGTAAGTATGAGTCAGTTGCCAAGCGTCTTATGTTTTGATCACGTGATCAGGGGGATGCTGCGACGCTCGTTAAGTATGAAAAATGGTCAAAAGTCACTTTTTATATCAGGGGCAGCACAAGGGTGAATAGAATGTGAAGGATGTGTGTCTATAATGTATGTTCTTATTTGTGGTTTTTACTTGTGTGTAGTGTGCACTGTGGACAGCACTTAATTTTGTTGTGAGTTACACAATGACAATAAAGATATTCCATTCCATTCCATTCTTCACTTATTCTATTCTATTCTATTCTATTCTAATTTTCTATTCTATTTTCTATGCTATTCTATTCTTAAATTCTATTCTATTCTTAATTCTATTCTATTCTTAATTCTGTTCTATTCTTAATTCTATTCTATTCTATTCTATTCTAATTTTCTATTCTATTTTCTATTCTATTCTATTCTTAAATTCTATTCTATTCTTAATTCTATTCTATTCTTAATTCTATTCTATTCTTAATTCTATTCCTATTCTATTGTATTCTTAATTCTATTCTAAATTCCATTCTATTCTATTCTTCACTTATTCTATTCTATTCTATTCTTCACTTATTCTATTCTATTCTATTCTATTCTTAATTCTATTCTATTCTATTCTATTCTTAATTCTATTCTATTCTATTCTTAATTCTATTCTTAATTCTACTCTATTCTAAATTCTATTCTATTCTTAATTCTATTCTATTAATTCTATTCTATTCTATTCTTAATTCTATTCTATTCTTCACTTATTCTATTCTTTTCTTCACTTATTCTATTCTATTCTTAATTCTATTCTAATTCTATTCTAATTCTAATTGTAATTCTAATTCTAAATCTATTTTTTTTCATTGCTCTTGTAACTTCGAACGGTCACTAAATGAACTGTTGTAAGACGAGGACTTACCTGTATGACCAAGCTATAATGCTTTGTAAACTTGAGATCAAGAGCTATGCTTTGCAAACTAAAGAGACGGCAAAGACTGAAACAAAGGTAGTGTGTGCGAGATCACCCACAGGCACAGAAAGCTAAATTCATCCGCAGTAGTTACCAACTTAATCTATATAAAGACCAGACTAATATAGCTAAGTCTTATGTTTCATCTTTCACTCTTCTGAATATCCTGGACCACCAGGTTTCATCTTACAGGACCTCGAGAGGAATTTTAAAGCGAAGGCGTGCGGATTCTCTGGGTGTGTGATAAAAGTCACGGAGCAAAAATAAAAATAAGCCCATCTTTTCTTTACAGGTCTCGTTCCTAAAAACCAACAGTGAAGAATTTTGGTCCCTGCCACCATCATAAAATAAAAACACTGATCATCTGTGTAGGTCACATTAAAAATAGCAATATTATAATATTCTTCCCAGTCAAGATTTTTTTGGGACTTTTGAATCCCAAAAGATATCTTTCCCACAACACGCCTGACATCACTATTGTGGCAAAGAAAAAAGTCTGGTCCAGGTGATGCACGAAGGGAAGAGGAAAAAATAACAAAATATCGTGATTTGCAAATTGAAATTGAGCGACTATGGAGGTAGAGGTCAATGCTTGTACCAATAGTAATAGGAGCCCTTGGAGCAATAGCCACAGGGCTGCCCAGACACATGGAGATCCTGAACTTATGAGACCAGGATATCCTGACTTTGCAAAAAACCACCTTACTCGGACCTGCCTATATACTCAGGCGTTACCTTAGCAGCTCTCTTAGGTCCTTGCTTAGGACTTTTTACGAGTCCCAGACTGTGAATTGATGAGAAGAAGAAGAAAGAAGAAAGAAGAAAGAAGAAAGTAGAAAGAAGAAAAAGAAGAAGAAGAAGAAGAAGAAGAAGAAGAAGAAGAGGAGGAGGAGGAGGAGGAGGATGAGGAGGAGGAGGAGGAGGAGGTGGAGGAGGAGGAGGAGCTGTTCCACTGGTTAATTGTCCTCACTGTCAGGAAGTTTCTCCTTATTTCCAGGTAGCTTCTCTCCTTGATTAGTTTCCATCCTTTGCTTCTCATCCTGCCTTCTGGTGCTTTGGGGAATAATTTGACCCCCTCTTCTTTGTGGCAGCCCCTCAAACACTGGAACTCTGCTATCCTGTCCCCCCTAGTCCTTCTCTTCTCTAAGCTGGCCATACCCAATTCCTGCAATAAAGGTTTTAAAAGGTTGAAATAAGGAAACACCAGACCATCCAAGAAAAAACAGCACGGACACATCTGCCAGGAGCCAAGTTCAACACAACCCTTCACCCGCTCTGGGTCATGCATCCATTTTTTGCAGAATGGGACAAAAGCGTTTGCGGAAACAAAACAAATGTAAGATCCCCACGCTGACTTAATAGGAACTGCGTCTAGTAATTTTTTTTATAAATAAATAAAAAATAAAAGAGAAGGGGGGGAGAAAGGCCCTTATTTGATGATTCCAGAGAGAGAGATACGAATGAACTGGGATGCAGTGATTATTTGATCGTTCTAGAGGATTACTTAAATGTTGTAAGCCACCCAGAGTGACCTCTGGGTGAGTTGGGCGGCTCTATAAATTTGTTATTAATATAAATATGAACAATACTTCCAGTGAGGAAGATGGGAATGAACTGGGAATACTGCAATTATCTGATGATGGCAGAGAAGAGGGTGGGATACAGGGATTGTTTGACCATTCCAGAGAGGCATTATTTAAATGTTGTAAGCGCCCAAGAGTCACCTTCTCTGTGCAAGCAGGGTGGTTATACAAACTCATTCAATAACTACTGCTAATAATCGAATTATAATTCGAGAGAGAGAGAGGAAGGTGGAAGTGAACGGGCAGGCAGTTGGGAACCAAACTGCAGGAGATGGGCTTAGCTCCCA